>JAWPHD010005994.1:0-152337 GCA_037043455.1 Cyrtodaria siliqua
AAAAAATGTCACCAGTATCTGACAAATGTCCCAAAAAAGGCTTTCTTTTAAAAATTGTTGAAGTGTAGCTTGATGGAATTCTAGTAATTTCATTCAGAGTTATGGCAACTATGTTTATGCATTTGATGTTTGACCTCTGCATTGAGTAATTCCTGATTCTTGCGTGCGGCCTTCACATCACGCTGAACTGGACATTTCTGTGTAGTTATATCCAAGTCACTAGTTATCGCCGAGAAAATATTTCACTCATTTGACTCAAGTTGTGCACGCAACACACATTCTCTTCATGTCAGTACTTTCAAAGTTATGGCTTTTCAAGTCAAGAGAGATAACTTCTGTTATTGTACATAACTTTGATGCATTAGTTATTTCCCATGAACTTAGACTAAAACAGTAATGGCATTGTAAAAGCAAATGCGAGTATGTTTTGCAAAGAAATTATCTTCAAAACGCCTGCTGGTGATTCATCTTATATAGACCGGACTCGCATATTTCCTCCTTTGACCTTTCACTTTTGACATTGTAAAAAGATACCTCAACTCACCTTTGACCTCCAGTGCGAACATCTGGAGGTTACACCAGGGTTTACAACACATTTACATGCCTAGACAGGGTATACGTGCGCATCCGAGGAACAGTGACGGTGCCACCGTTTGAGCATGTGACTTCCACGAACCAAATGTTCCATGTACCATGTACAGGACACCTTATCATATAGTAAAGATAAGAAATAACAAATACTTTTTTCTTTTCTTTTTCTATTGATCATCTAAAATAATTGTAGTAGGCGTTTTTAAAAATGAATACATATTAAAATATGCATTTATTTAATCATTCTATGCTTATTATGTCCTTGTAAAATGTTACATTTAATGTTTATTCCGTAATACCAAATACCATTTGATCCATGATAAACATATGTACATATCACACATTAGTATTATGAACATGTTAATATTAAAAAAAATACAGATTATTGTTGGTAGTTACAAGTCATCCAATAATAGCCAATGTGTATACAAACAAACTGCATGCAGTTTCTCAATAAATCAGAGTTTGAAATTTTCAAAAAATTTAAACAATAATTAAAGATATCAATGTTTTTACGTTAGGTACACTTACTATGAGATACACCAAATTGATTGTTGTGTTAACTATGAGGGTTTGATTGATTGTTGTGTTAACTATGAGGGTTTGATTGATTGTTGTGTTAACTATGAGGGTTTGATACGCTCTCCTGTAGATCTGAACAGCTAGATCTTGGAACAGATATGTGTATGTGTTTGTCATCATTTGATGTGGTAGCGTTCATTAATCATTCAACAATACAAGTTTTTTGTTGTGACCATGTTTGGAGGAGGCATGTTTGAAGTCCAAGCAGCCCTTACAGTTGTCAGAGTAAATACATTTTATTTTCAATATTTCTCAAATGAAAATCGTTTTTGTAACAAGAGTTACGTTCCTGTAAAGTTTCATGACAACTTCTACAAAATGGAAAAATTACCAGATTTTGCCAGTCTAATGAATACATTTGTTCAACTTAAACATTTAAGTATGGCTTACAATAAATTAGCATTCATGCCTTATCAAATGTTTATACACAATAAACGAATTCAGTTTTTGGATTTAACCGGAAATAACCTGCTGTCAATATCATTCCAACTGGAACAGTTAGTTTAATAGGCTGAAATTATTAAATTTAAACAAGAGGCCCAAGAGGGACTGTGGACGCTCTACTGGCTAATATGGCTCTTATAACATCAATGAAGCGAGTGACTATAATCGTCTTTAAGAGGCAAATTATAGCATTTTTAACTAAATCAAGAGGTAAAGTTTGGTAAAGATCGGATGAAAAATGAAGGCCCTATCGTCTTAACGAGGCAAAATGTAGCATTTTTAACTATATCAAGGGCCATAACTCCGCTGTTACTGTTCCGATCTGGCTGGCTTCGAACTTTTCCTAGCTTTCATTGACATTTACAATCTGGTAAAGTTTGGTAAAGATCGGATGAAAAATGAAGGCCCTATCGTCTTAACGACGCAAAATATAGCATTTTTAACTAAATCAAGGGCCATAACTCCATTGTTACTACTCCGATCTGGTTGGTTTCCGAACTCATCCGAGCTTTTATTGACATTAACAATCGGTTAAAGTTTGGTAAAGATCGGATGAAAAATGAAGGCCCTATCGTCTTAACGATGCAAAATATAGCATTTTTAACTAAATCAAGGGCCATAACTCCGCTGTTACTGGTCCGATCTAGCTGGTTTTCGAACTTGACCGAGCTATCATTGACATTAACAATCTGGTAAAGATTGGTAAAGATCGGATAAAAAATAAATGCCCTATCGTCTTAACGAGGCAAAATATAGCATTTTTAACTAAATCAAGTGCCATAATTCTGCTGTTACTGGTCCGATTTGGCTGGTTTTCGAACTTGCCCGAGCTTTCATTGACACTAACAATCTGGTAAAGTTTGGTAAAGATCAGATGAACAAGAGGTCCAAGAGGGCCTGTGGACGCTCTACTGGCTAACATGGCTCTTATAACATCAATGAAGCGAGATACTGCCATTTACGTTTTTTTTTAACGTTTTGGGCAAAATACAGCTTTTTAACTAAATCAAGGCCATAACTAAAGAATCTAGTAAAGTTTGGTAAAGATCAGATGAAAAATGAAGGCCCTACCATATTAACGAGGCAAAATATAGCATTTTAACTAAATCAAGAGCCATAACTCCTCTGTTACTGGTCCGACTGGTCCAACACAGATAAAAAAAAAAAAATAAAAAAAAAATATATATATATATATTAAAAAATCATTGTTTAAAAAAAACAAGAGGCCCAGAGGGCCTGTGGACGCTCTACTGGCTAACATGGCTCTTATAACATCAATGAAGCGAGTGACTGCCTTTTATGTTTTCTTAAAAGTTTCGAGCAAAAAACAGCTTTTTAACTTAATCAAGGGCCATAACTAAAGAATCTGGTAAAGTTTGGTAACGATCAGATGAAAAATGAAGGCCCTACCGTATTAACGAGGCAAAATATAGCATTTTTAACTAAATCAAGAGCCATAACTCCTCTGTAACTGGTTTTCGAACTTGTCCGGGATTTCATTGATATTAACAATATGTGCAAGTTTGGTAAAGATCAAATAATAAATGAAGGTCCTAGAGTGTTCACAAGGCTTAATATGGCATTTTTCAGCAAAACAAGCGCCATAACTCCGTTGAAATTATTTCGATCGTGCCGGTTTTTGAACTTGTTCGAGCTTTCATTGATATAAAGACACTGGCAAAGTTAAGTAAAGATCCGATTAATATTGAAGGCCCTAGAGTGTTCACAAGGCAGAAAACAGCATTTTTCAGAAAAAAACAAGGGCCATAACTCCGGTGTTGATGATCCGATTTAGCTGGTTTTCGAACTTGTCCGAGCCTTCATTGATATTAACAATCTGTGCAAGTTTGGTAAAGATCAAATAATAAATGAAGGTCCTAGAGTGTTCACAAGGCTTAATATGGCATTTTTCAGCAAAACAAGGGCCATAACTCCGGTGAAATTATTCCGATCTCGCTGGTTTTCGAACTTGTCCGAGCTTTTATTGATAATAACAATCTGTGCAAGTTTGGTAAAGATCAAATAATAAATGAAGGTGCTAGAGTGTTCACAAGACTTAATATGGCATTTTTCATCGAAACAAGGTCCATAACTCCGGTGAAATTATTCCGATCTGGCTGGTTTTCGAACCTGTCCGAGCTTTCATTGATATTAACAACCTGTTAAAGTTTGGTAAAGATCGGATGAAAAATGAAGGCCCTATTGTGGTAACAAGACAAAAGTTAACGACGGACGACGGACGGACGGACGACGGACAACTCGCCATTCCATCAGCTCTGCTGGCCCTTTATTAAAAAATAAAAAATAAAAAAAAATTGAAAAAAATAAATAAAAAAATAAATAAATAATAATAATATAAAACAAGAGGTCAATGACCTTGAAGCTCTACTGATTGATTTTGATTTCAGGAAGTAGTCGCTACTGTCAATTAGACATCAAAAGCAACATTCCTGTGAAGTTTCATGAAAATCCGTCAAGTAGTTTCAGAGGAGTAGTCGCTACAAGTTTTCATTATATAACTCTTTGTAAACAAAGATGGCCACTGGCAGCCATGTTTAATGTCGAATCAAAATAATGTTTGACTCTGATAACCATCATGTCATGCTGATCATTTTACAAAAAGGCCCATATCAATATCACTTATAGTTTTCAAGACGTAGTCGCTACAAACTTCTTTTTTAAAAATCTATTTTTAGCTGTGGTGGCCATCTTGAATTTCTGGCCGATCTGAAATTTTGCTAGGATCAATTAGACATTAAGAGCAACATTCCTGTAAAGTTTCATGAAAATCCGCCAAGTAGTTACAAAGGAGTAGTCGCTACAAGTTTTTACTTTATAACTCTATGTAAACAAAGGTGGCCGCTGGCAGCAATGTTTAACGTTGAATCAAAACAATTTTTGACAAGGACAACATCATGTCATGCTGATCATTTTAGAAAAAGTCCCATATCAATATCACTTATAGTTTTCAAGAAGAAGTCGCTACAAACTTGTATTTTGAAAATTTATTTCGAGCCGTGGCGGCCATCTTGAATTTCCGGCCGACCTGAAATTTTGCTAGGATCAATTAGACATCAAAATTTTAAAAACCTATTTTTAGACTTGGCGGCCATCTTGGATTTCACATCAACAGTGAATTTTTGCTAGGATCAACTAGACTTCATGGGCAACATTTCTGTAAAGTTTCATGAATATCCATCCAGTAGTTTCAGAGGAGTAGTCACTACAAAAAAAAGTTTACGGACAGACGGACAGCCAGACGGACGGACGGACGGACGACAGACGCCGCACCACGGCATAAGCTCTGCTGATCTCTGATCAGTCGAGCTAAAAAAGAAAGTCGTAAAATCTGGTAAAGTTTGGCAAAGATCTGGTCCAAAATAAAGGCCCTTTCTTATGACAAGGCAAATTATAGCATTTTTAACAAAATCAAGGGCCATAACTCCTCTGTTACTAGACCGATCAGGCTGGTTTTCAAACTTGTTCGAGCTTTCAACGACATTAACAATCTGATAAACTTTGGTAAAGATCGGATGAACAATGAAGCCCCAATCGTCTTAATGAGGCAAAATATAGTATTTTTTAACTAAATCAAGGGCCATAACTCCGCTGTTACTAGTCAGATATGGCTGGTTTTCGAAGCTGTCCGAGGTTTCATTGATATTAACAATGTGGTAAAGTTTGGTAAAGATAGGATGATAAATGAAGGCCCTATCGTCTTAACGAGGCAAAATATAGCCTTTTGAACTAAATCAAGGGCCAAAACTCCGCTGTTACTTGTCCGATATGAATGGTTTTTGAACTTGTCCGAGCTTTCATTGATATTACCAATCTGATAAAGTTTGGTAAAGTTCGGATGAACAATGAAGCCCCAATCGTCTTAACGAGGCAAAATATAGCATTTTTAACTAAATCAAGGGCCATAACTCCGCTGTTACTGGTCCGATATCGCTGGTTTTTGAACTTGTCCGAGCTTTCATTGATATTAACAATGTGGTTAGGTTTGGTAAAATAGGATGAACAATGAAGGCCCTATCGTCTTAACGAGGCAAAATATAGCAATATAGCATTTTAACTAAATCAAGGGCCATAACTCCGCAGTTACTGGTCCGATCTGTCTGGTTTTCGAACTTGTCCGAGCTTTCATTTATATTAACAACCTGTTCAAGTTTGGTAAAGATCAGATGAAAAATGAAGGCCCTATCGTCTTAACGAGACAAAAGTTAACGACGGACTACGGACCGACAACGGACGGACGACGGACAACTCGGCATCCCATAACTTCGGCCAGTAGAGCTTAAAATGAAGGCTCTATCATCTTAACGAGACAAAAGTAAACGACATCTTGAATTTCTTGCCGACCTGAAATTTTGCTAGGATCAATTAGACATCAAGAGCAACATTCCTGTAAAGTTTCATGAAAATCCGTCAAGTAGTTTCAGAGGAGTAGTCGCTACAAGTTTTTACTATATACGTCTAGGTAAACAAAGATGGCCGCTGGCAGCCATGTTTAACGTCGAATCAAAACGATTTTTTACAAGGACCAACATCATGTCATGCTGATCATTTTAGAAAATGTCCCATATCAATATCACTTACAGTTTTCAAGAAGTAGTCACTACAAACTTATTTTATTAAAATCTAATTTTAGCTGTGGTGGCCATCTTGAATTTTCGGCCGACCTGAAATTTTGCTAGGATCAATTAGACATCAAAAGCAATATTCCTGTGAAGTTTTATGAAAATCTGCCACGTAGTTTCAGAGGAGTAGTCGCTACAAGTTTTTACAGTATAAGTCTATGTAAACAAAGATGGCCGCTGGCAGCCATGTTTAACGTCGAATCAAAACGATTTTTGACAAGGATCAACATCATGTCATGCTGAACATTTTAGAAAAAGTCCCATATCAATATCACTTATAGTTTTCAAGAAGTTGTCGCTACAAACTTGTATTTTAAAAATCTATTTTTAGCTTTGGTTGCCATCTTGGATTTCACATCAACATGAATTTTTGCTAGGATCAACTAGACTTCATGGGCAACATTTCTGTAAAGTTTCATGAATATCCATAGTTTCAGAGGAGTAGTTGCTACAAATAAAAGTTTATGAATGGACAGACAGACGGACACCGCACCACGGCATAAGCTCTGCTGATCTCTGATCAGTAGAGCTAAAAAACAACAACACATAAATAAATAAAATAAACAAGAGGTTTCAATGACCTTGAAGCAGGTTCTAAAAGCTAGATGAGCATTCTTGTGAAGTTACATGAAAATCGTGAAGTTACATGAAAATCTGTCAAGTTAGTTTCAGAGTAGTCATTACAAGTTTTTATATTGAAATGAATGTTGTTTAACGGCTCATCGACACAGTATAGGTTATTTAGAGCCGCCCCAGAGACAGGGGAAGGATACATAGGAGTCCGGGAACAGTGCCATACTCTTATTATCGACTAGATTCCTATGGTTCTTTAACATGCTCGAAAGATAGACCGATAAACAGGACCGCCTGGTTTACGTCCCCATCCGACAGACGAGGCTAAGGGAAAGTGTCTTGCCCAAGAACACAACGACGAAACTCAGTGGCACCGCGGATGATTGAAGCCGGGGCCTCCGGTTACAAATCCGCCGTGCTACCGACTGCGCTCCTCTCAAGTTTTTATATATAACTCTATGTAAAAAAAGATGGCCACTGGCAACCATGTTTAATGTTGAATCAAAATAATTTTCAACAAGGACCAACATTATGTCAAACTGATCATTTTAGAAAAAGTTCCATATCAATATCACTTATAGATTTCAAGAAGTAGTCGCTACAAATTTGTTTTTTAAAAATCTATTTTTAGCCATGGCAGCCATCTTGAATTCGAGACGACCTGAAATTTTGTTAGGATCAATTACACATCAAGAGCAACGTTTCTATTAAGTTTCATGAAAATCCTTTAAGTAGTTTCAGAGGAGTAGTCGCTACAAGTATTTACTATATAACTCTATGTAAACAAAGATGGCCGCTGGCAGCCATGTTTAATATCAAATCAAAATAATTTTCGACAAGGATCAACATCATGTCATGCTGATCATTTTAGAAAAAGTCCCATATCAATATTACTCACAGTTTTCAAGAAGTAGTCGCTACAAACTTGTCTTTAAAAACCTACTTTTAGCCGTGGCGGCCATCTTGAATTTCCGGCCGACCTGAAATTTAGCTAGGATCGACTAGACACCAAGAGCAACATTCCTGTTAAGTTTCATAAACATCCATCAAGTACTTTCAGAGGAGTAGTCACCACAAGTTTTTACTATATAACTCTATGTAAACAAAGATGGCCGCTTGCAGCCATGATTTTCGACAAGGACTAACATCTTGTCATGCTTGTAATTTTAGAAAAAGTCCCATACCAATATCACTTATAGTTTTCAAGAAGTATTCGCTAAAATCTATACAACTCTATGCAAACAAAGATGGCCACTGGCAGCCATGTTTAATGCCGAACCAAAATGATTTTCGACAAGGACAAACATCATGCCATGCTGTTCATTTTAGAAAAAGTCCCATATCAATATCACTTACAGTTTTCAAGAAGTAGTCGCTACAAACTTCTTTTTTAAAAATCTATTTTTAGCCGTGGCGGCCAGCTTGAATTTCCGGAAATTTTACTAGGATCAACTAGACATCAAGAGCAACATTCCTGTGGAATTTCATGAAAATCCGTCAAGTAGTTTCAGAATGAATGAATGAATGAATGGTGTTTTATGGCACGTCGACACATAAATAGGTCATATTGTGCGTAAAAACTGATGAAAGATGCAGAAATGAAGTAGTAAACAAAAAATTCATGTAAATATAGTAGTTTCAGAGGAGTAGTCGCTACAAGTTTTTCAGAGGAGTAGTCGCTACAAGTTTTTACTTTATAACTCTATGTAAACAAAGATGGCCGCTGGCAGCCATGTTTAATGTCGAACAAAAATGATTTTAGAAAAAGATCACTTATAGTTTTCAAGAAGTAGTCGCTAAACTCTTGTTTTTAGTAATATATAGTAGCATATAGTAAAATCTTGTTTTTTAAAAATCTATTTTTAGCTGTGGTGGCCATCTTGAATTTCCGGCCGACCTGAAATTTTGCTAGGATCAACTAGATATCAACAGCAATATTCCAGTGAAGTTTCATGAAAATCCCTGAAGTACATGTAGTTTCAGAGAAGTAGTCGCTACAAGTTTTTACTACATAACTCTATGTGAACAAACACGGCCGCTGGCAGCCATGTTTAATGTAGAATAAAAATGATTTTCGACAAGGACCAACATCATGTCATGCTGATCATTTTAGAAAAAATCCCATATCAATATCACTTGGTTTTCAAAAAGTGGTTGCTACAAACTTGTTTTTAACAAGAGGTCAATGACCTTGAAGCTCTACTGATTGATTTTGATTTCAGGAAGTAGTCGCTACAGACTTGTTTTTTGAAAATCTATTTTTAACCGTGGCGGCCATCTTGAATTTCCGGCCAACCTGAAATTTTGCTAGGATCAATTAGACATTAAGAGCAACATTCCTGTGAAATTTCATGAAAATCCGTCAAGTAGTTTCAGAGGAGTAGTCGCTACAAGTTTTCATTATATAACTCTATGTAAACAAAGATGGAAGCTGGTAGCCATGTTTAACGTCAAATCAAAACGATTTTCGACAAGGACCAACATCATGTCATACTGATCATTTTAGAAAAAGTCCCATATCAATATCTCTTATAGTTTTGAAGAAGTAGTCGCTACAAACTTATTTATTTTAAATCTATTTTTAGCTGTGGCGGCCATCTTGAATTTCCGGCCGACCTGAAATTTTTCTAGGATCAACTAGACATCAAGAGCAACATTCCTGTGAAGTTTCATGAACATCCGTCAAGTAGTTTCAGAGGAGTAGTCGCTACAAGTTTTTACTATATAACTCTATGTAACCAAAGATGGCCACTGGCAGCCATGTTTAACGTCGAATCAAAATAATTTTCCACAAGGATCAACACCATGTCATGCTGATCATTTTAGAAAAAGTCCCATATCAATATCACTTATAGTTTTGAAGAAGTAGTCGCTACAAACTTATTTATTTTAAATCTATTTTTAGCTGTGGCGGCCATCTTAAATTTCCGGCCGACCTGAAATTTTTCTAGGATCAACTAGACATCAAGAGCAACATTCCTGTGAAGTTTCATTAACATCCGTCAAGAAGTTTCAGAGGAGTAGTCGCTACAAGTTTTTACAATATAACTATATGTAACCAAAGATGGCCACTGGCAGCCATGTTTAACGTCGAATCAAAATAATTTTCCATAAGGATCAACATCATGTCGTGCTGATCATTTTAGAAAAAGTCCCATATCAATATCACTTATAGTTTTCAAAAAGTAGTCACTACAAACTTCCTTTTTAAAAATCTACTTTTAGCTGTGACGGCCATCTTGAATTTCTGGCAGATCTGAAATTTTGCTAGGATCAATTAGACATCAAGAGCAACATTCCTGTAAAGTTTCATGACAATCCGTCAAGTAGTTTCAGAGTAGTAGTCGCTACAAGTTTTTACTATATAACTCTATGTAAACAAAGATGGCCGCTGGCAGCCATGTTTAACGTTGAATCAAACCGATTTTTGACAAGGATCAACATCATGTCATGCTGATCATTTTAGAAAAAGTCCCATATCAATATCACTTATAGTTTTCAAGAAGTAGTCGCTACAAACTTGTATTTTAAAACTCTATTTTTAGCTTTGGCGGCCATCTTGGATTTCACATCAACATGAATTTTTGCTAGGATCAACTAGACTTTATGGGCAACATTTCTGTAAAGTTTCATGAATATCCATCCAGTAGTTTCAGAGGAGTTGTCGCTACAAATAAAAGTTTACGGACAGACAGACGGACGGACAGACAGACGGACAGACGGACGCCGCACCACAGCATAAGCTCTGCTGATCTCTGATCAGTAGAGCTAAAAAATCTGTTTTAGCCGTGGCAGCCATCTTGAATTTCCGGCAGACCTGAAATTTTGCTGGGATCAATTAGACATCAAGAGCAACATCCCTGTTAATTTTCATGAAAATCCGTCAAGTAGTTTCAGAGGAGTAGTCGCTACAAGTTTTTACTATATAACTCTATGTAAACAAATGTCCGTCGTCCGTCCGTCCTTAAACTTTTTTTTGTGGTGACTACTCTTCTGAAACTACTTGACGGATTTTCATGAAACTTCACAGTAATGTTGTTCTTGATGTCTAGTTGATCCTAGCAAGAAGTCAGATCGGCCGGAAATTCAAGATAGCCACCACAGCTAAAAATAGATTTTAAAAATGCTATTTTGTGGTGACTACTTCTCAAAAACCATAAGTGATATCGATTTGAAACCTAAACCAAAATGACTGGCACGAAATGTAGTTGGTTCTAACCAAAGTTCATTTTGATTGGATGTTAAAGATGGCCGATAGCCAGCGGCCATCTTTGTTTACATAGAGTTACATAGGAAAAACTTGTGGCGACTACTCCTCTGAAACTACTCGACGGATTTTCATGAAACTTCATAGGAATGTTGGTCTTGATGTCTATTTGATTCTAGCACATATTCAGGTCTTCCGGAAATTCAAGATGGCCACCACGGCTAAAAAGAGATTTTAACAAGAAATATCACTGTAAGTGACAAATGCCCCCGAAGTCACCTTTGATCTCTAAGTATAACCTTGACCTTGGAGCCACGGACCAGGATTTTGTGCGCGACACGTCGTTTGGTTGTGGTGAGCACTTGTGCGAAGTTATTTGAAAATCCGTCCAGGCATGCAAAAGTTATTGACAGGACACAATTTGACCTTTGACCTCCAAGTGTGAACTTGACCTTGAAGACCTGGGTTTTGGGCGCGACACATCGTCTTGTTATGGTGATCACTTGTGCCAAGTTATTTAAAATCCCTGCAGGGGTTGTGACTTTACGGTCCGGACACGAAATTGCGTACCTGTTTTTTACCTATGAACTTCAAGTGTGAACTTGACCTTTGAGATACGGACCTGGGTTTTGCACGCGACACATCGTCTTGTTATGTTGATAACTCGAGCCAAGTTATTTAAAAATCCCTGCAGGGGTTGTGACGTTACAGTCCGGACACGAAATTGCGTACCTGTTTTTGACCTATGAACTTCAAGTGTGACCTTGACCTTTGAGGTGCGGACCTGGGTTTTGCGAGCGACACATTGTCTTGTTATGGTGATCACTTGTGCCAAGTTAATTAAAAATCCATGCAGGGGTTTTGAAGGTACAGTCCGAACACGAACTGCGGAATGACGACCACAAGAGATATTGATTTGGAACCTTTACCAAAATGACTGGCACGACATGTAGTTGGTCCTAACCAAAGTTCATTTTGTTTAGATGTCAAACATGGCCGCCAGCGGCCATCTTTGTTTACATATATAAGTTATATAGTTCATGACTCACAGACGAATGGACGACAAAGTGATCCCTATGTATCCCTATGTATCCCACTTTTCTTCGAAAAGGTGACACAAAAACAATAGTTCCTCCATTCACCAAGGGCAATGTACCTATGAGGTTTCAAGAGTGTGGGTTTTATGGGTTCGAAGTAATCATGTGGAATGTATAATTTTTTAAAGACAGATGGACAGATTCCTACGACTGGCATCTTAAATGGGTTTCCCTTTGTTTAGGAACAAAATAACGACGTGGAATTCAAGTGAAAAACCAAGCTTCCATTCTCTAAACAAGAGGGCCATAATAGCCCTGAATTGTTCACCTAATGATCTCCGCAAAGGTCAAACAAGCTTATAATTTCGTAACAGAATGACATCACACAGTCAATGGCGGCCATTGCATATTCACGCACACGCCTGAAAGTATATATGGTTATAGGGTGGGATCTCAATGATTTCCAAGTTATCACCGAGGGGCTATGACATAAAGGGTGGGGATGGACCCCGGGGCCAATGCTGGTTGGATGGTTGTTCATCCCCAGTAAGTGTATAATATATGATTATAGGGTGGATCTCGATGGTTTCCAAGTTATAACCCATAGGCTATGCCCCCAGGGGTAAGGACACATCCTGACGCTGATTTTGGTTTGCTGGTTGTATCCGTCTGATCATGCTTAGTAAGAGTATAACTGGGGTTTCAGAAAAGCAAATTGTTTAAGGTTTTTTCCTATATAAGCCTATGTAAAACATGTGACTCCTGGGGCGGGGTCAAATTTGACGCAATGGTCTCGATTTGAACAAACCTGATAGAGGACCATAAACTTATGGTACATTCAAAGTATTAGACCTCTAGCTCATGTAGTTTCAGAATATTTTTTAAAGATTTTCCCTTACTGTGACCCCTGGGGAAGGCTGCAACTGTGAACATGTATGACCTTCATTGACATCAACAATCTGGCCAAGTTTGGTAAAGATCTGATGAAAAACCTGGGCCCTATCGTGTTAACAAGGCAAAATATAGCATAATCAAGACTAGAACCGTCACTGAAGGTGATGAATAACCCCCGCTCTTTTTATAGCCGATGATTATGGGCAAAATCATAATAAATGTCTAAAATATTTGTTAATTATTTAATGTGAATTTTTTTTTTTCCATAATTCTGTAAAGAATCAAAAACCGTTGATGCAGAGACACATAATATCATCAAGTGTGAACTGTCAAGTGTAATAACAATCCATGAAAAGCGAAAGCCACATGAAGTTCATTACAGAGTGTAAAATTCTAAGTCAAACGAGGGGCCATAATTTTATAATAAATTAGGCATCAGCAATGTATGATGCAGTGGGACATAAGGTCATACCGTTAAGTTGTTATGCATACACATCATATCATCACATGACTGTGTACTGTAGGTCAAGTGAAAAATTCTAAGTCAAACAAACGGCCATAATTCTATAATAAATTAAGCATCAACAATGTATGTTGTAGTGTGTCATAAGGTCATCAGTTGTTATGCATATATGAAGTTTGGGAACAATCCATTCGAAACAGTGAGTGTTTGAGAAATGCAAGTAATACAATTGTGTTACAGGACATTCTACAATATTAGAGTGGAAAATTCAAACAAAGGGCCATAATTCTGCTATAAATTAGGTAATCAATAAGTGTGATGTAGAAGGACATATAAGGTTATCAGTTGTTACGAGTTGTTGCGTACATGAAGTTTGGGAAAAACAATTCAAAAATGTTCGAGAAAAATGTGTTAATGGACATTAAACAATATAAACTTGGAAAATTCTAAGTCAAACAACATAGGGTGATATAAAAGGGCATAATGTCATCAGTTGTTATGTGTATATGAAGTTTGGGAACAACCAATTCAAAACTGTTTGAGGAAATGCAAGTAATAACTTAAATAGCTGTCGGCAAATTAGCTATTGTAGCTTAATGACCATGCATCATTAGAAATCAAATCCATTCACATGGGGACAAGATGTGCATTTTTTGTGATTTTTGTCCTCCTAGTCGGGCCAGTGGGGCCAGTGTGTGGAGAAAAAATCCTAGAACTTGCACACCCTTTTTTATATGTACAAAATATGAAGAAAGTATTTGCTGTTGTTCAGGAATGGCAGCCATTATGGAAGGAGGGACTGACAGACTGCATATATTAAATATAGCATATTAATAAAATCAAGGGCCATAACTTTGGTTATACTGGTCCCATCTGGCTGTTTATCTGGCTGTTTTTCAAAATTGTTTGAGCTCTCATAGATATCAATATTCTGGCAAAGAATGGAGAAAAAAAGATGTAAAATGAAGGCACTATTGTCTTAACAAGGCAAAATATAGCATTTTTAACTAAATTAAAGGCCATAACTCCAGTCTTACTCGTCCGATTTGGCCGTTTGTTTATTTTACTTGTCCAAGCTTTCATTGATATTAACAATCTGGTAAAGTTTGGTAAAGATCGGATGAAACATGAAGGTCTTATCGTCTTAATGAGACAACAGACAACTGGCCATCCCGTAAGCACTGCTCAATCAAGTTAACAGAAAATATGTTTCCGAGGATCTGGGTCTCAAAGACGGGGTGCGTGATATCTGCAGTAATGGCCGACAAATACGGTACCTGTCATAAGGTATTCCCAAGTTGTACCCCTGTAGAGAAGCCCCTTTATGCAGGAGGCCAAAACCCGTTTTATATATGTTGTGCCTCGAGTCCCTAAATCACCATACAAAATTAGAATCTAATGCATTCTCATTTGGACAAGATATGCAACTTTTTGTGTTTTATCACCTGATTACCCTCTATGTGGCACCAGCGATGGAGCCAAAATATGAAAACTTATTACGCATCTACACAGCCTTAACTAAGAATTACACCACACAAGAAATTGACTTCTCAAAGAGTATAGAAGGAGTCAACGTCACATCCCCGAAACTCATAACAAGTAAATTACTGCAAGTTCCCCAAGCTGTACCCTTGTAGAAGGGCCCCTTTATGCAAGAGGTCAAAACGATTTATATATGTTGTGCCTCGAGTCCCTAAATAACGATTCTAGTTTGGTTACCATTCACATTTGGACAAGACAGGGCTTTTCCAGGTATTTTGGGTAAAAGGACCCTTGTAAATTTGGGAAATTTCTATCGTAAAAAATACCAAATTGGGAATTTTTTCATCGATAAAATGGCCAATTGAGAATTGTTTTAGTCAACATTTTGTAAGTTAGTGTAAAAGTTGAGGTTAAAGGCTAAAAGGTATAATTAGGAACATTATTACATCACTAACATACCACTTATATTGATTAGCATGTAACATAAGGGATGTACATACATATGTAACATAAGGGATGTACATACATATGTAACATAAGGGATGTACATACATATGTAACATAAGGGATGTACATACATATGTAACATAAGGGATGTACATACATATGTAACATAAGGGATGTACATACATATGTAACATAAGGGATGTACATACATATGTAACATAAGGGATGTACATACATATGTAACATAAGGGATGTACATACATATGTAACATAAGGGATGTACATACATATGTAAAAAAGAATTGAGATTTGGATTTTTTTCAATAATCTGATAATTGGGAAAAAGACACTATTTTCCACTGGGAATGTGTCCATTTTTCGGCCCCGTGGGACAGCTAGAAGAAGCCCTGCAAGATGAGCTATTTTTTGTGATTTTGACCCGATTACCTCCCAGGGGCCCCAATGGGCAAAGCCAAAATCCGAGACCTTATTGCTCATCTTCACATCCTTACGAAGAAATACACCACACATGAACTTGAGATTTGAAAGGGTTTAGAAGGAGCTAGCTTCACAAATCCGACATTCTGTAATCAGGGTTCTGGAAATATTTGAAAATCCACTTGCCCAGTGCCCGAGGTCAAACTGACAGGTGGGAGGGTGTTCATTGGAAATAACTAGATAAACTACAGATCAATATGAAAGCCATACTTCAAAGGGTTGAAGAGTTAACCAAAAGGTTCAAGTTTTTCTAAGTATGACCTTCACCTTGGCCCAAGGTCAAACTGACAGGTGGGAGGGTATTCATTGGGAAAACATCCCCACAGATAAGTTACATACTAAAGATGTAATGGTTGAAGAGTGGTATGTAGTTATAACATCCCCACAGATAAGTTACATACTAAAGATGTAATGGTTGAAGAGTGGTATGTAGTTATAACATCCCCACAGATAAGTTACATACTAAAGATGTAATGGTTGAAGAGTGGTATGTAGTTATAACATCCCCACAGATAAGTTACATACTAAAGATGTAATGGTTGAAGAGTGGTATGTAGTTATAACATCCCCACAGATAAGTTACATACTAAAGATGTAATGGTTGAAGAGTGGTATGTAGTTATAACATCCCCACAGATAAGTTACATACTAAAGATGTAATGGTTGAAGAGTGGTATGTAGTTATAACATCCCCACAGATAAGTTACATACTAAAGATGTAATGGTTGAAGAGTGGTATGTAGTTATAACATGCCCACAGATAAGTTACATACTAAAGATGTAATGGTTGAAGAGTGGTATGTAGTTATAACAATGTAATGGTTGAAGAGTGGTATGTAGTTATAACAATGTAATGGTTGAAGAGTGGTATGTAGTTATAACAATGTAATGGTTGAAGAGTGGTATGTAGTTATAACATCCCCACAGATAAGTTACATACTAAAGATGTAATGGTTGAAGAGTGGTATGTAGTTATAACATCCCCACAGATAAGTTACATACTAAAGATGTAATGGTTGAAGAGTGGTATGTAGTTATAACATCCCCACAGATAAGTTACATACTAAAGATGTAATGGTTGAAGAGTGGTATGTAGTTATAACATCCCCACAGATAAGTTACATACTAAAGATGTAATGGTTGAAGAGTGGTATGTAGTTATAACAATGTAATGGTTGAAGAGTGGTATGTAGTTATAACAATGTAATGGTTGAAGAGTGGTATGTAGTTATAACAATGTTAACAATTCATGATTGTGTTGTTAACCCTAAATAAAGCATAATTCTTATTCTATTTATATTCTATTGAAAATTGTGATGTATTTTAAGACTTTATTGTATTACTAGAAGGAGGGTGTTCCATGGAACACTTGCATCGCCTGCAGTGTGCTTATTTCAAGTACAATCAAACTATAAATTTTGAAGATGGGGGTTGCAATCCTTCATGAATAATGGAGCATTTTTTTTTTTTTAAGTTTTAAAGTTTATGAGATGAGCATAAAAACCTACATTGGATAATTGATAAGGAACAATTGTATAAAGTTTCATGACCAACGTGGTGCCAAGTTATGGATAATTGATAAGGAACAATTGTATAAAGTTTCATGACCATAGTGCCAAGTTATGGATAATTGATAAGGAACAATTGTATAAAGTTTCATGACCAACGTGGTGCCAAGTTATGGATAATTGATAAGGAACAATTGTATAAAGTTTCATGACCATAGTGCCAAGTTATGGATAATTGATAAGGAACAATTGTATGAAGTTTCATGACCATAGTGCCAAGTTATGGATAATTGATAAGGAACAATTGTATAAAGTTTCATGACCATAGTGCCAAGTTATGGATAATTGATAAGGAACAATTGTATAAAGTTTCATGACCATAGTGCCAAGTTATGGATAATTGATAAGGAACAATTGTATAAAGTTTCATGACCATAGTGCCAAGTTATGGATAATTGATAAGGAACAATTGTATAAAGTTTCATGACCATAGTGCCAAGTTATGAGCTTAGTTAGGTTGCAGGTTAAAGTTTTATAAAAAGTGTTTGCAACGCTGCCAAAATGAAAGTCAGAGTTATTGGACATGTGTAACAACATTCCTTCGGTTAATATGAAGATGTGTGATAAGTTTCGTGAACACAGGTCACATACTTTTTAAGTTATGGCCAGTTATGAGCTTGGTTAGGTTGCAGGTGAAAATATTATGACATAACTCTGCCAAAATGAAAGTCAGATTTAATGGACATTCCTTTGGTTAAGATGAAAATGTTTGTAAAGTTTCATGAACATATTACATTTTTTTCAAGTTATGCCATTTCAACAGAGTTATGCCCCTTTTAATAAAACTTGCAAGTTAAAGTTTTATGAAAAGGGGCATAACTCTGTTGAAATGACAGTCTGAGTTATTGGTCATGGATGACAATATTCTGTGTGATAAGATGAATAAGTGTGTGAAGGTCCATGAACATAGGTCAAATACTTCTTAAGTACTGGCCAAGGTTAAATTGCAGGTTAAAGGGTTAAAGTGTGACGGACAACGGACGACAACGGCTATCCAAAATAGTTTATGAATAAAATCAGTATCAATAATTAGCATATCTTTATTCATTTTTGTTGCCATGGAAATCAGTTTTGACAAAAAAAAAGAAGAAAAGATTTACATCATCTTCTAATTGCCCTGAATCCACATATCAAATGTTGTTCCAATATCTCAAATAGTTTTCACAATATTGCAGGATCCAATTTTTTCATTTGGTTGCCATGGAATCTCCATATTACAGGATCATAGTAAATCGGTCATAAATATAGACCCTAATTTACTATTAAATAAGTGCCATTTTATTTTTAAGTAATCAAACTTTAAAGATTAAACATCATTTTTGTAATGTCTACCAAGAATATCATTGTCAGTTCACTTAAGAAGCCAAATATCAGACTCCAATTTGGTCGATCTCTATGAATTCATCAAGTGTGCGCCACCATTTTTTGATTCAATGTACCATGATGGTCCACTTGCAAATTTTATTTTAGACCAATTAGAAGACAGATTTCCATGTTATGAACATGAGTGTCAAGGTTAAAAGTGATGTAATATACTGAAAGAAAGAAATTCAGCACGGTCTTTTGCATATCTAGCTTAAAGAAACTGAATGTTTATTTTATAATGTTAAGCATTTGATAACTTTGGCCATAGATCTATATACTCTGGATTCGAAACATATCGTAAATCCAATTTATCCACCGAATAATAATTTACCCATGAATGCGCATACAGGTAAGGGTTTTTCAGGCATGCGCGTTGCGCTAAGTTACGCACCGTCTTACGAATTGATCAAATCTAAGAAAACCTAGTATACACATCGTTGTTAATTTATTTCTTTTGTGAAAATTATTTAAGATAGCCGGCCATTTCAAAGACGAGTTGAAAGACAATTCTGTATTCTATACAGTGGTTTTGTTTTAGCTTTACTAAAAACGAAGTAAATAACAAAAAATACATTCATTTGACCGTACGTGAAACTGCGACAGTGCACAGACCTAATAACATTGTTAATATGTCTGTGGACAGTGACGTGACTCGGCAAATTAAAATATATATATATATACTTTTTGAAAGGTATTTTGTAGATGTATGTATTTTCTCACCCTTATATATATATATACATATACATATCGTTGCTGATTTGTTTATTTTGGGAAAAGTTTTTAAGTTAGCTGGCTAATTCAAAGACACGTTAAGAGCCAATTCTTTCTTCTATAAAGTGATGTCTGTTTTAGCTTTACTAAAAATGAACTAAATAACAAAATCTCCGTTTGTTTATCCGTAATAATTCGAAACTGCGACAGTGACGTGACACGGCAAATTGTTAATATATGTATATTCAGATCGTTGCTATTTAGTTTCTTTTGGGAAACGTATTTAAGCTAGCTGAGAGATTATTCTTTATTCTATAAAGTGACTTCTGTTTTAACTTTAATAAACAAAATAAATAAGATGATCATGTGACTCGGCAAATTGTACATATACATGCATAATGATACATGTAAGTACATAAGTTAGCTGGCTCATTAGGTAACTCGACTTGATTTTGGCTTCAGTTGTGTTAATCCTGTTATGTTCTATCACAGATATATTAGGTATGTGGTTCAATATTAACAGGATATTCATTTAGTGGTATATTGTTCCATATTGCCTGGCCTTCCAATTCACACCGTTCGGTACCAAATATACAGTACAGTCAACGTGTCTGTGTCGGCATTTGTATTTTGATACAATTCAGTTTTGTCACCATGTGTGCCAATAAACAGGATGTAATAATCGGTAGAATGCTTTCCTTTTTTGTTATTACACCCTTCCACCCCTAAGTCAGACGTGTCATACCGAATATACAAGGTGTCGTGCGCTGTATTTCGGCATATTGTTCCCTTGACAATCCTTAGAAGGGCGGTAACAAATATAATCAAAGGGTTGTCTTGTGGTTCAAATAACAGGATGTTGGTGATCGATATAATATTTCTGTTTTATTGCACGGAAGTACCCCAAAGTACAGGTATCCCGTCGTTTTCACATAATTATAAAACACGTACATCATAACTGAATTTACACAATAATGGCAATACAAAGAAATAATTAAGTAGATTGATTTCTTAAAATGTGTATACATTTTTATGATTTTTTTTTTTAAAGAATTTCAACCAATTTCAACTGCGTAATTTGAGAACAAAACAAAGGCTATACAGAAATCCAAGGCCATAAAACCGATCTCTTTACAATAATACCAAGAAATAATTATTTTGAATATCGAAACATAAATAAAACAGTAGTTTGACTTCTTAACATGTGTATACTCCATAGTAAGTCAATTTTTTCACTACGACTGTATCCCTGCTCCATAGTAAGTCAATGTTATCACTACGACTGTATCCCTGCTCCATAGTAAGTCAATGTTATCACTATGACTGTGTTTCTGCTCCATAGTAAGTCAATGATATCACTATGACTGTGTTCCTGCTCCATAGTAAGTCAATGTTGTCGCTACGACTGTATCCCTACTCCATAGTAAGTCAATGTTATCACTATGACTGTATCGCTGATTCATGATAACTCAATGTTGTCATTATGACTGTATCGCTGATTCGTGATAAGTCAATGTTGTCGCTACGACTGTATATCTGCTTCATGCAAAGTCAATGATGTCACAACGACTGTATCCCTGCTTCATGCTAAGGCCATAAAAAATTAATTACCTGGTTCTCAGGGATGCCCGCATGTCTTTTTTTGGTGCCGCATTGCCGATTATATCTCAAAAGTAAATTGGAAATGCGCTACCGAAATTTCGAAAAAAAGTTCCGCATCAAAGTTCGTTCCGGTTTTTACATGCAACTACCTCAGGGGAATCCCCTTGTGGGTAGACTGGTACGCGGCCGACTATCTGCTGCTCTGCTCGCTAGCTTGTGAGTGTTGCAGTCATACGGGTACCAATCTAGGAGTCAGACGCTTGAGACGCTTGGAACTAGTAGGTGCTACAGAACAGGCGATTTATTCAAGCGTCTAATCGACAAAGTCTCACAACAACATGCAATAGTTCATGCGTGATCTAATACAAATATACGGACTTATTGTGATTGAAAGAAGCATAAGTCGGGAAGAAATGATAAGGTAATGATCGACAATAGAGATGAGCTGATCCAACTGGTTATTGCACATGTATTTCGAGATATTTTGCATCAATACATGTATTGGAATTAAAAGTTTGGATAAAAAAAAAATCGCCCGCGTGTCTGTTGACCACTGTAAAATTGTAAAAAAAAATGCGCCCGCCCGCATCTCTTCTCAGAAAAAGTGGCCTGAGAACCAGGTAATTAATTTTTTGTGGCCTAAGTCAATGTTGTCATGACGACTGTATCCCTGCTTCATGCTGTGTATTTCCATTTATTCAATCACAGTCCAATAGTGTCTTTTGTAGTCAATCCAACTTTGTTTCAAAACAACCTGTCACCCTCTCAATACACAAACTCCTCTCCATAATAGTTGTATACCTTCAGGTCTGGTTTCCGGCGCACAACATCCACTATTAGAGAGTCCAAGATCTGAAAAGCAAAATAAATACTATATAAATTACAAGAGTTGCGCGCAACATGGTGTCTTGCCTAAAGTGACATGTCCATCATACATGTTTCAAGCAATCTTCATCTTGACAAAATCGAGGGTTTATAGTAACTGTTAACTCAGTCAAACACTGTTGTCAGCATTCAGTAGGTTAGCATTCATAGTTTTCCTTAACACATCTTCATCTTACCACAAGGAACGTCGTTATCCATGACAAATAACTCTGACTTTCATTTCGGCAGAGTTATACAGCCTTTTAAAGCTTGTATTAGAAGTAATATGGTAAACAATTATGAATGTTTCCCACTTATCAGTATTAAAGGAACACCGACTATAAATAAAAATATTTAGAGCCACCCCAGAGAAAGAGAGGAAGAAAGATTTTTTATTTGTTTAGTAACATATTTATTTATCTTTACATTTTGGATATAGAGAAATGAAAAGTCCACTTAAATACATGTACCGTCTGAAGAAGATGTCATTTGAATATTCAGTATTGTAATTGTGTAATGTCGTTAACATAATTATATATGTATATTGTGCTTTATAATCTCAAAGTTACAGTGTCCCTTTAAACAGAGAAATTCTTTTTGATTTAGATAAATATATTTTAAAACAAGAGGCCCAAGAGGGCCTGTGGATGCTCTACTGGCTAATATGGCTCTTATAACATCAATGAAGCGAGTGACTATCGTCTTAAAGAGGCAAAATATAGAATTTTTAACTAAATCAAGAACCGTAACTCCGCCGTTACTGGTCCGATCTGGCTGGTTTTCGAACTTGGCCATTAGAGATAATAAAAATCAAAAATTTTAAACAAGAGGTCAATGACCTTAAAGCTCTACTGATAGATTTTGATAGCTAGATCAGCATTCCTGTGAAGTTTCATAAAAATCTGTCAAGTAGTTTCAGAGGAGTAGTCGCTACAAGTTGAAGTTTTTACTATATAACTCTAAGTAAACAAAGATGGCCACTGGCAGCCATGTTTAATGTTGAAACAAAATAATTTTCGACAAAGATCAACATCTATTTCAGAAAAAGTCCCATATCAATATCACTTACAGTTTTCAAGAAGTAGTCGCTACAAACTTGTTTTTAAAAATCTATGTTTAGCCGTGGTGGCCATCTTGAATTTCCGGCCGACCTGAAATTGTGCTAGAATCAACTAGACATCAAGAGCAACATTTCTGTGAAGTGTCATGAAAATCCGTCAAGCAGTTTCAAAATAATTTTCGTCAAGAATCAACATCATGACTGTAATGCTGATCATTTTAGAAAAAGTCCCATATCAATATCGCTTACAGTTTTCAAGAAGTAGTCGCTACAAATTTATTTATTTTAAATCTGTATTTAGCCATCTTGAATTTCCGGCCAACCTAAAAAAAATATTCTGGGATCAATTAGAGATCAAGAGCAACATTCCTGTGAAGTTTCATAAAAATTCGTCAAGTAGTTTCAGAGGAGTAGTCGCTACAAGTTTTTACTATATAAATCTATGTAAACAAAGATGTTTAAAGTCGCATCGAAATAAATTTCGACAAGGATCAACATCATGTCATGCTGATCATTTTAGAAAACGTCCCATATCAATATCACTTACAGTTTTCAAGAAGTAGTCACTACAAATTTATTTATTTTAAATCTATTTTTAGCCGTGGTGGCAATCTTGAATTTCTGGCCAGCCTGAAAGTTTTCTAGGATCAACTAGACATCAAGAGCAACATTCCTGTGAAGTTTCATGAACATCCATCAAGTAGTTTCAGAGGAGTAGTCGCTACAAGTTTTTTCTATATAACTCTATGTAAACAAAGATGGCCACTGGCAGCCATGTTTAACGTCGAATCAAAATAAGGTTTGACTAGGATCAACATCATGTCATGCTGATCATTTTAGAAAAAGTCCCATATCAATATCACTTACAGTTTTCAAGAAGTAGTCGCTACAAACTTATTTTTTAAAAATCTATTTTTAGCTGTGGTGGTCATCTTGAATTTCTGGCCGACCTGAAATTTTGCTAGGATCAATTAAGACATTAATAGCAACATTCCTGTAAAGTTTCATGAAAATCCGCCAAGAAGTTTCAGAGGAGTAGTCGCTGCAAGTTTTTACTATATAACTCTATGTAAACTAAGATGGCCACTGGCAGCCATGTTTAACGTCGAATCAAAACGATTTTTGACAAGGACCAACATCATGTCATGTTGATCATTTTAGAAAAACTCCCATATCAATATCACTTATAGTTTTCAAGAAGTAGTCACTTTAAAAATCTATTTTTAACTTTGGCGGCCATTTTAGATTTCACATCAACATGAATTTTTGCTAGGATCAACTAGACTTCATGGGCAACATTTCTGTTAAGTTTCATGAATATCGATCCAGTAGTTTCAGATTAGTAGTCGCTACAAATAAAAGTTTACGGAGAGACGGACGACGGACGCCGCACCGCGGCATAAGCTCTGCTGATCTCTGATCAGTCGAGCTAAAAAAGAAAATAAGCATAAAAGGAAAAAGAAAAATCTGGTAAAGTTTGGTAAAGATCAGATGAAAAATGAAGGCCCTATCGCCTTAACGAGGCAAAATGTAGCATTTTTAACTAAATCAATGACCATAACCGCTGTTACTGGTCCGATCTGGCTGGTTTTCGAACTTGTCCAAGCTTTCATTGACATTAACAATCTGGTAGTTTGGTAAAGATCGGATGAAAAATGACGGCCCTATCGTCTTGAGGCAAATTATAGAATTTTTAACTAAATCAAGGGCCATAACTCCGCTGTTACTGGTCCGATTTGGCTGGTTTTCGAACATGTCCGAGCTTTCATTGACATTAACAATCTGGTAAAGTTTGGTAAAGATCAGATAAAAAATGAAGGCTCTAACGTCTTAACGAGACAAAAGTTAACGACGGACGGACGGACGGACGGACGGACGGACAACGGACGAAGGACAACTCGGCTTCGGCCAGTAGAGCTAAAAAACTTGAAATTGATCTTAAATTTGGTTGTTGACTGTATTAAATGTTTGTCAACATATAGGTTATTTTGACTTGCTGTATAATTGTTGCAATTATCCAGTTCTTGTATTGTTTCACAAGATGACATTTTAATCTAAGGGTATAATGTTTTATCAAGAAATGTCAGCCGAATTAATGTGATGTTGCTGGCATTGCAATAGCAATTAACTAATACCTCAGAAACATATACTTCATATTGGGCTACCTCAAAGGGGAAAAAAAATAAAACATTGAAGTGCCAAATTTCTTAAAATAGCACATAACAAGAAAGTTGAATTTTATAAATAGAATCATATGTGTTGTGTCTCTGAGCAAGACATTTTATCTGCATTGTTTAGTACTGGTTCTTCCTAGGAAGACATTGAGAGTGATTCTTATAATTCATATAAAATAAATAAGTTCAAACTAATATGAAAAGAGTTATTGCAAATGAATTTGGTGGTCTGTACTGTAACACAATACAATAGTAATTATATTTGATAGTTTAATCTCCATTTCTGTTTGTAATGTCTGTATTTATAAGACATAAAAACAACACTGTTGTTCTATAGCGACTATGTCTCTTTAATCCCGTAAAGCAAGTAACATGTGATATATATATATATATACAGGTAATCTACTACTACATAGTATGTAACCTGATATTGTAGCAATACTGTAGCAATATATACAACACTACATCTCTCCCTTTTTTTACAAGTTCATGTCTCTGAAGTTTGTTATTAAATTCATTCTGTATAATCTAACAATGATTGTTTTAGAGGATAACTATTTTTTTCTGAAAATCCCATGTTTTTTTAAAAAGTCTGAATCAACGAAATTCCACTATTAATAGTTCACTTAAAGTTTATCAATTAACAGCTTGTTATTTTGTCTGTGAAACAAAAACAAACGACTGGCGGGGTATTTATCTAGTGTTGATAAATTCTCCTGCTGAGTTAATTTGAAACAAAAGCAATTATAAAGGATAAATTTTTACTGGAGTATCAAATTACCCATCTGCAGTAGCCATATAAAATCCAAGTAATTATGTTCCTGTCAAACCTTATAAAACTCACATTGAAATGTGCAGAGATTGAAATGTGTATGTATTTAAACAGAAGTGAAATATAGTTTATGGATGGCCAAGAACAATGTCCAGTGGCAGTGAGTTTAGATATAAAATCTGCTACTCCACAATTTTATATTGCTCAACATAGTCAAATTTGAAATTTGGAGATGTTACATGTATTGTGAAATTTGGAGACGGTACATGTATTTAAGAGACAACTGACCTTGACACAGGGTCATTTGGAAAGTTATTGGAATAAGAACAATGACCAGTTATGTTATATATGAAATTTGAACACTCTACTCTATAGGACAAAAAAGTAAAATAATTTAACGCACATTTTAACACAGTTTTTGAAGAATGTATTTACGTGACTTTGACTCCGACCCATTTGGAGAGCTGGAAGTTATTGGCATTAAGACGGACAATGACAAGGAGGTTATATATGAAATTTGAACACTCTGCTCCAAAGAACAAAAAAGTTATAAGAATTTAACGCACTTTAACACATTTTTTCGGGAGATGGTACATGTATTTAATTGGCAACTGACCTTGACACAGGATCAGTTTGTAAGTGATACATACTGTAATAAGAAGATCAAAGGACTACGAAGTTATAAGAACTTTAACGCAAACCTTAACCAAAATCTTAACCAAAACCTTAACGCTAACATATTGCGTTAAAATGTTGGTGACAGTACATGTATTTAAGCGACCTTGACTCAGACCCAGGGTCAGTTGGAGGGCTGGAAGTTATTGGCATTAAGACGGACAATGGCCAGGAGGTTATATATGAAATTTGAACACTCTACTCTATAGGACAAAAAAGTAAAATAATTTAACGCACATTTTAACACAGTTTTTGAAGAATGTATTTACGTGACTTTGACTCCGACCCATTTGGAGAGCTGGAAGTTATTGGCATTAAGACGGACAATGACAAGGAGGTTATATATGAAATTTGAACACTCTGCTCCAAAGAACAAAAAAGTTATAAGAATTTAACGCACTTTAACACATTTTTTCGGGAGATGGTACATGTATTTAATTGGCAACTGACCTTGACACAGGATCAGTTTGTAAGTGATACATACTGTAATAAGAAGATCAAAGGACTACGAAGTTACAAGAACTTTAACGCAAACCTTAACCAAAATCTTAACCAAAACCTTAACGCTAACATATTGCGTTAAAATTTTGGTGACAGTACATGTATTTAAGCGACCTTGACTCAGACCCAGGGTCAGTTGGAGGGCTGGAAGTTATTGGCATTAAGACGGACAATGGCCAGGAGGTTATATATGAAATTTGAACATTCTACTCCCAAGGACAAAAAAAATTAAAATACAATATGTTGACGCCGTCGAGTCCGCCAACATTAGCGGCGCCTATGTCTCGCGCTTTTTCAAAAAGGCGAGACAAAAATGGTTTTAGGTCTATTTATATTCATAATGGTATTAAAGTATAAAGCAAACGTATGGCACAATGTAAAGTGCACAAGATGTCATCAGTTTAGTGACAATTATATGTCAGCCTAGAGATCTGTTACGTCTCTGGCCAGCCATAAAATATGCCATTCAGCAGTAGTGTAAAGAACAAAGTGCTAAGTACAGATTGTGTGAGATTTTATTGTCAAACTTTTCCAGTAAAAAACAATGTGTGAAATTCTTGTTTATGCATTACAATGTGTGAAATACTTGTTTATGCATAACAATGTGTGAAATACTTGTTTATGCATAACAATGTGCGAAATTCTTGTTTATGCATAACAATGTGTGAAATACTTGTTATTCTTGTTTATGCATTACAATGTGTGAAATTCTTGTTTATGCATAACAATGTGTGAAATACTTGTTTATGCATAACAATGTGCGAAATTCTTGTTTATGCATAACAATGTGTGAAATACTTGTTTATGCATAACAATGTGTGAAATTCTTGTTCATGCATAACAATGTGTGAAATACTTGTTTATGCATTACAATGTGTGAAATTCTTGTTTATGCATCACAATGTGTGAAATTCTTGTTTATGCATAACAATGTGTGAAATACTTGTTTATGCATCACAATGTGTGAAATACTTGTTTATGCATAACAATGTGTGAAATTCTTGTTCATGCATAACAATGTGTAAAATTCTTGTTTATGCATTACAATGTGTGAAGTTCTTGTTCATGCATAACAATGTGTGAATTCTTGTTTATGCACTACAATATGTGAAATTCTTGTTCATGCATAACAATGTGTGAAATTCTTGTTTATGCATTACAATGCGTGAAGTTCTTGTTCATGCATAACAATGTGTGAATTCTTGTTTATGCATTACAATATGTGAAATTCTTGTTCATGCATAACAATGTGTGAAATTCTTGTTTATGCATAACAATGTGTGAAATACTTGTTTATGCATTGCAATGTGTGAAATTCTTGTTTATGCATTACAATATGTGAAATTCTTGTTCATGCATAACAATGTGTGAAATTCTTGTTTATGCATATCAATGTGTGAAATACTTGTTTATGCATTGCAATGTGTGAAATTCTTGTTTATGCATAACAATGTGTGAAGTTCTTGTTCATGCAAAACAATGTGTGAAATACTTGTTCATGCATAACAATGTGTGAAGTTCTTGTTCATGCAAAACAATATGTGAAATTCTTGTTCATGCATAACAATGTGTGAAATTCTTGTTTATGCATATCAATGTGTGAAATTCTTGTTCATGCATATCAATGTGTGAAATACTTGTTTATGCATTGCAATGTGTGAAATTCTTGTTTATGCATTACAAAATGTGAAATTCTTTTTCATGCAAAACAATATGTGAAATTCTTGTTCATGCATAACAATGTGTAAAGTTCGTTCTTGTTTATGCATAACAATGTGCGAAGTTCTTGTTTATGCATTACAGTGTGTAAAATTCTTGTTTATGCATAACAATGTGTGCACTGAACTAGTCTGACAAAACAAATATATCCAGACTAGACTACCCTGCTGCAGAGATGCTCTCTCCTCAACTAAGGGACCCACATGAGCCTTACACAGCTTGTATGTCAATTGAAAACCTTAAATTACCTGAAAATTCAGACACAGTATTTTATGGTTCTTTCTCCATTCAAAGGACAAATACAACACCATGACAATGGACAAAATTAATTTTTAGATTTTTTATTATCCAAGGAGCATAACTCTGAAATAACTGAGGAGATGGTGCAGATTATCAAACTTAGCAGAGACATTGTGCCCATATATAATTTTACCAAGTTTGGAGGATTGGATAACAATTACCCAAGTTAGAGTCAGGACGTCATTAATTTTGTTAATTTTTTTATTACAAGAATCCTAACTCTGGAAATACCGAAGTGGGCCTAACTCTGGAAATACCGAAGTGATGTTGCTGATTATCGAACTTGGCCAAGATTTGACCAAGTCTGTAGACGACTGGATGATAATTATCATTAATTTTGTGAAGTTTTACAATTCCAAGGGTCATAACTCTGGAAATACTGAGGAGATGGGGTTGATTATCAAACTTAGCCATGACATTGTGCACTCCACTCCAGGGGTGAATAATCAATTGAATTAAATGTTGTTTAATGGCTCATCAACACAGTATAGGTTATTTAGAGCTGCCCCAGAGGCAGGGCAATGATACATAGGAATCCGAAAACCTGATGTACTCTTTCTTACTAACAAATTAAACTGAACGTTGTTTAACAGCTCATTTAGACATTATAGGTTAATTAGGGTCACCCCAGACAGAGTGGAATGATACATACAAATTCGGGAACCTGCCCTACTCTTACTAACAAGTGGAGTTCTAGCGTTCTTTAACATGCTATTAGGTTAGACTCCAATGCACGGGAACACTCTGTTTACGCCCACATCCAACAGACAATGCTAAGGGAAGTGGCTTTCCCAAGAACACCGATGAAACTTAGTGGCACTGCTGAGGCTTAAACTTGGGTCCTTCTGTTTCATGTCCACCGTGCTATCCATTGAAGAACCAATCAAACAAGAATCAAACAATACCTGATTACACTGACGCAGGTCTAGGAAGGTAAGTCTGGGCATTTCCTCCGGCACCCGCGCAAGGCACTCCCCAGAGATCTTGTCAATGCCAAGTAGGTCCAGACTTTTCAGATTCCTGCAAATAAATAATGTTCTAAAAAGACAACATCTCGTGAAATGCACCGCCTCTTTTTCTTTATAACCCAAACACATAGACAAGTACAAGAAAGTGGTAGAACCAATGGATGCTAAAGGTACACGTGTGAAATACAATCGGATGAAAATGTTGGAGGAGTTGAACGGACAAGCTTTATATTTGTAAAACTCCACCAACCAGAACGTTCTCACAATATGTGCTACTAGACATCATATTAATACTTCCCTTCCAACGAAGTTTCATGAAAATCAGATGAAAAATGTAGGAGTTGAGCGGAATTGCGTTACATTTGAAAAGCTTAGTCCCATAACTCCGCCAAAAATCATTCAACTGGAACGTCTGATAATATGCGCTACTAGACATCTTACTGATACTTCCCATGAAGTTTAATGGAAAAAGGCTGAAAATTTAGAGGAGCGAATAAATTTCATATTTAAAAAACTTCGAAGTTGCGTTACTCCGCCAAAAATCATTCACCTGGAACGTCCTGACAACATGTGCTACTAGACATCATACTGATACTTCCCATAAAGTTTGTGAAAATTGGATGAAAAAGCTAGCAAGAGTTGAGTAGACAAGCTTTAGATTCGAAAAACTTCAAAGTCCCGTAACTCTGCCAAAAATCATTCAACTGGAACATCTTGAAAATATGTGCTACAAGACATCAGACTGATACTTCCTATGAAGTTTCATGAAAATTAGATGAAAAGCATAGAAGTTGAGCGGAATAGCTTTAGATTCGAAAAAAATCAAAGTCCTGTAAATCTGTCAAAAATCATTCAACCGGAACGCCCCGACAACATGCGCTACCAGATATCATACTGATACTTTTTGTCAAGTTTCGGGAAAAACATAGTAGTTGAGCAGACAAGAAAGCAGGATGGATGGACAGACATACATACGGATGTACATTCGGACATGATGGCAACTATTTTTTCGGGGAGCATAAAAAGCAGCATGCCTTCATGGTTCCGTCACATGCTCAAATTATGAGAAAGCAAGTCTGTCTATTTGGCTGTGTGTTTGCATGTGTGCTTGCATGCCTGCGTGTGTGCTTGCATGCCTACATTGTGCGTGCATGCCTGTGTGTGTGCTTGCATGCCTGTGTGTGTGCTTGCATGCCGGTGTGTGTGCTTGCATGCCTGCGTATGTGTGAGTGGCCTTGATGATACTAGACAAAGTTTTAATGAATTTAAATAAGCCATGTTAAAGATATCAGAATGTGAAAATCATAACTTTAATGTACATGTAAATGAATTTCTAATGTTAATGTAAATGAATTTCTAAGTCGAAAAATTAATTCTGCGAAAATGCAATAGAGAGGTAGGAACCTGTGTATGTGAGTGGCCATGAAGAAGACAAAGTTTAAATGTTTAAATGAATTTGTGATGCCGTCGATAACACCGACATAACTGCTGCCACAAACTGATACCTATGTATTGCCACCTTCAAACGTGAGACATAAATCTCTGGTAAAACTAGTCAAGAGAACCCCTGCCAGACTGAAAACTTGTCTAGCCATGTGTCACATGTAGGATCAGGTAGAGTTTGTTCTAACATGCAACCCTTGGATTATGAGTCAATTAAGATAACCACAGAGTCTGTGTTCTAACCCGCAATTCTTGGAAAACGAACCAAACAGGATAACCACAGTCTGTGTTCTAACCTGCAACCCTTGGATTACGAGTCAAGCAAGAAAACCACAGTATGTGTTCTAACCTGCAATCCTTGGATTAATAGTCAAGCAAGATAACCACAGAGCCTGTGTTCTAACCTGCAATGCTTGGATTACGAGTCAAGCAAGATAACCACAGTCTATGTTCTAACCTGCAACCCTTGGATTACTAGTCAAGCAAGATAACATGGCATCTGTGTTCTAACTCACAATCCTTGGATTATGAGTCAATGAAAATAACCACAGTCGGTGTTCTAACCTACAATCCTTGGATTACGAGACAAGCAAGATAACCACAGAGTCTATGTTCTAACCTGCAACCCTTGGATTACTAGTCAAGCAAGATAACATGGCATCTGTGTTCTAACTCACAATCCTTGGATTATGAGTCAAGGAAGATAACCACAGAGTATATGTTCTAACCTACAACCCTTGGATTATGAGTCAATCAAGATAACCAGTCTGTGTTCTAACCTGCAAATCCTTGGATTATGAGTCGAGCAAGATAACCATGGAGTCTGTGTTCTAACCTGCCACTACTGGATTACAAATCAAGCAAGATAACCAGAGTCTGTGTTCTAACCTGCAACTTTGATAACCATGGAGGCAGCAACATTCCTCCATGATGATTTCATCCTGAAATCTAAGAACAGCACAGCTGGGCATCATACTTACTCACAATGATCCACAATGGAGATCAGCCCTCGATCAGTTATAAACCAACACCAACTTAGAGCCAACTCTCTCAGGTTCTTGCCACACCTAGAAAGAACATCAAACATAAAGAAATTAAATGAAACTTCTTCCCTATTAACACATACATAAATAAGGGGGAAAGTATACAACTAATAAAGCACTGGTTCTTAAAGATACATGAATGGAAGAAAAGAAAGTATTTACAATTGAAAAAAAATATGGTCTTAGGTAATTTATTAAATTCAAGCGCTTCTAGCTTTACACCTATACCATTGTATCTGCCCCATGCGGTTCCCGGTCAACATTGTATCTGCCCCATGCGGTTCCCGGTCAACATTGTATCTGCCCCGTGTGGTTCCCAGTCAAGAATAGGGCCACTGCTTATCCAGGCAGAGGGGTAAAATAAAATCCCCCTGAATTCATGTTCATTGTGTACTTTTTCTTGTGTTCATTAAAGGTCTTCATCATCATTCCTATATTGTTTTAGGTGCTACAAATGATTGTTGCTCTAACGAAAAACAGAGTGTGCAAGAACTCTGAAGTTCTGCAGGTGAGAAGGTTCTAGGCCCATTCTACATATTTTTATCTAGATGTAAATGGAGAGTGGGCCTGGAGTGTTCATTCCTGTTGGCACATATAACCTTTTCGTGTTGGTGTCCTATAAACAAGAGGTCAATGACCATGAAGCTCTACTGATAGGTTTTTGATAGCTAGATCAGAATTCCTGTGAAGTTTCATGCAGCCATGTTTAATGTTGAATCAAATTAATTTTCAAGAAGGACCAACATCATGTCATGATCATTTTAGAAAAAGACCCATATCAATATCACTTACAGTTTTCAAGAAGTCGTCGCAACAAATTTGTTTTTTATTTTTAGCCATGGAGGCCATCTTGAATATCCGGCCAGCCTGAAATTTTGCAAGGATCAACCAGACATCAAGATCAAACATTCCTGTGAAGTTTCATGAAAATCCGTCCACTGGCAGCCAACATGTCGAATCAAAATAATTTATCAAAATAATTGTTGATATCATGTCATGCTGATCATTTTAGAAAACGTCCCACATCAATATCACTTATAGTTTTCAAGAAGTAGTCGCTACAAACTCATTTTTTTAAATCTATTTTTAGCCATGGCGACCATCTTGAATTTCCGGTCGATCTGAAATTTTGCTAGGATCAATTAAACACCAAGAGCAACAATCCTGTGAAGTTTTATGAACATCCGTCGAGTAGTTTCAGAGGAGTAGTCGCTACAAGTTTTTACTATACAACTCTATGTAAACAAAGATGGCCACTGGCAGCCATGTTTAATGTCGAATCAATACGATTTTCGACATTGACCAACATCATGTCACGCTGATCATTTTAGAAAACATTCAATATCAATATCACTTATAGTTTTCAAGAAGTAGTCGCTACAAAATCTATTTTTAGCTTTGGTGGCCATCTTGGATTTCACATCAACATGAATTTTTGCTAGGATCAACTAGAATTCATGGGCAACATTTCTGTAAAGTTTCATGAAAATCCATTAAGTAGTTTCAGAGGATTAGTCGTTACAAAAAAAAGTTTACGGACAGACGGACGACGGATACCGCACCTTGGCATAAGCTCTGCTGATCACTGATTAGTAGAGCTAACAAGACCTCGGTCTGAGAGTGTCTAGCCCACGGCAAACGACATATGAAATATTTCATTAAATTTGTGCTTAAATGATGTCCACCAAAGACAACACTTCATATGACCAAGTATCAAACAAATAAAAGCGAAGTAATCATAAGAAGTTACTGAGGTTAAGTGGTTTAAGTTCCAGGGCCGAAAGTGAGGCAATCACATAAAGTTAACTGAGGTTAAGTTACCTAACCAAGGTTAAGTTTGGGGAAAATAACGCAAAATATGACCTTGACCTTGGTATGTTTTGTCGTTCAGCGATGTCCACCAATGCCAACAATACATATGACCAAGTATGAAAGACATAAAATGAGGCAATCACATAAAGTTAATTGAGGTTAAGTTACCTAACCAAGGTTAAGTTACCTAACCAAAGGTTAAGTTAGGGGGAAATAAGCAAAATATGACCTTGACATTTGTAATTTTTGTCATTCAGTGATGTCCACCAATGCCAACAATACATATGTCCAAGTATCAAACAAAGAAAATGGGGCAATCACGTACAGTTAACTGAGGATAACTTACCTAACCAAGGTTGTTACCTAACCAAGGTTAAGTTTTGGGAAAATAATGCAAAATATGACCTTGACCTGGGTAATTTTGGCATTAGGTGATGTCCCTTGACCCAACAAAGCATCTGACAAAGTTTCAGAAACACTCGAGCAGCAGTTGTTGAGATGAAATAGAGTTAAATGTGGCCGCTGCCGCCGGAAAAGTGACTGCTATCCCTCGGGCCCAACTTTGGCTGATATAGACAGGTAGTCGGATTAATTTTCAATCAAAATCAATCCCATCGCCAACGCCGGGTTTTCATTTATTTCACACATGCGTAGTATTTGAGATATTAAAATGCCAGTCAAATGAATGTTTTTTGCTCGTGCCTGTTTAAACCAATTACATGTCATTTCATTTACATCACTAAATTTGGAGTTGCATTTAATGCGTTTAATGTTACCACTTTTTTTACACTCGTATTGGTCCTTGTAAAAGGCTGACCTGCGCAAAATATCACTTACAGTAGACTTCTTTAATCCATATTTTTCACTTAATTCTCTGAGGGGTTTTTTGGTAGACACTCGACATTTTTTATCAAATTATATTTATCCGTCAGAGAAATTTCAACACTTTTTCGCTCTGGTGATGGTGATAAAATATCCCCGCTAAGATATCGTTTTCTGACAGGAGTTGCCATTTTCAAAGTGATAAGTTTGTTTGCAACAAGTACACGTATCTACTTGTATTTTTATTGTATTTCTCAAAATTCGCTCACCACATTATTTGTCAAACAAGGTTTTTTTAAAAAAAATCTATATAAATATAAATCTATGACCCCCAGAGCAGGGCCAGATTTTACCCCAGGGTCAATATTTGAGTAAAATTAGTAGAGGACTATAATCTTATGCTACATGCAATATATGAGAGCTCTACACATTCTGGTCTCAGAGGAGGTTGTAAGTCTATGTAAAACCTATGACCATGAGATGGGACCAGATTTGACCCCAGGGTCACCATTTGAATAAACTTGGCATAGGACCTGAAGCTGAGGCCACATGTACATGTAATATATGAGAGCTCTGTGCCTTGTGGTTTCAGAGAAGAAGACAAGTCTCTATTCCGCCATCAACAGATGTACACCGTTTCTAAACCAACTGACGACGAAGTATATATATTACTTATATGTTTTGAGAATCCAAACTGTATAGACACAATATAAACGAGCAAGGCCAAACCCCAAAACTGGAGGTCGATTAAAAGTTACCAACTCATAATTCATTTTACGCATATTCAATCATGGGTAATTCAAGAACCCTTGAATTTACCTATACTTTTAATCGGCACATATAAATTATTATATGACCTGAACACCTGGATAGAATTTGGAGAGTGGGGTGGGGGATGACAATATATTACAAAAGCATGTGAGAGTTATCTAGCGGATATAAAATGGACCACTATCACCTTAACCCTGAAGACACAGACCCGAGTTTTGGGTTCTGAGATGAGTAACTCTATTTGTGCCAATTGATTTCAAAATCCCTCCAAGCATGTAAAATTTATGGAACAGACACAAAATTTGAATTGTCTATTTGTTTGTCCGTCCATTACAATGTCAAATCTATCTAAATCTCATCGTCGGTGGATAAAAACCCCACATCTTCGAATTAATTTTAACTTCTTAGATTACTAAACACATGTCAAGTATGGAAACTTTTACCTTCATCACATGTGAATACAACAATTGTAGGTACTGCAGAGGAAAACAAACAATTGACCTATGTGTACATGAAAACTCATCTTGATCACACACTGGTATCAGGGCACTTGTTGGCTGCTTTTGAGCTGAAATAAGTGGGTTATTTTTCCCCTTTTTCTTACCAGCAGTGGAAAGTGTAGACAATTTTGCTGTAAACAATGGTATGTAAAATAATCATTCATGATACTTAGAACAACTTCAGTACTAAATACTCAAACAAACTTACGACTTTGCCATCTCCAAACACACAGAATCATCTACATGTGTACACTCCGACAGATTCAATGATCTCAGATTCTGTAGACTAGCTTCCTGGAAGAATGTCACCATACCACCAACAGAGAAATCGCAACCCTTGCGAAGTTTTAAAGTCACCAGAGCTTTTAAATCCTGTAATATTGACAATTTACTTATTTTCAAGATTGCTGTCATAGCATAGACCAAATGTTTGTCAAAATAAACATATTTTACTCCGGTAGAACCATCCTCTTAATATTAGGGAAACTTAAACCTACTCATGTAGATAACTCATAGTTATTGCTTCCCTCCTTGTTAAAGGGAGAATAGGCTTTAGTATTAAAACTGAAATACAAAGTTCGAAAAGTTGAGTAAGAGTGAAACAAATAGCGCCAACTAAATAGTTTCAATATCTGGCATAATTGTTCGCATACTGAAACAAGAAGCAGTCTGAGAGACAGCCATATCCCACTTCGCAGTTTTTTCCTATGTTGATGTAGAACACGATTGAGTACTTTATTTAAATATTTTTATGAGTGCATATAAAGCAGAAAGTAAAAAGGTTCAATGAACAAAAAATATAAGTATAACACTACAAAAGGCAGTAACTCTAATTTCAATCTGAAAAGAGTTATTGTTAATGAACTCTGCACTTCCTATCATTGCCCTCTATCTTTGTGGACAGTTTCATGACAGTCCCAGTAGTAGCTTTCAAGCTATGCACCCAACAAGAATAATGAGTACAAAATAACAAAGGGCAATAACTCTTAATTTAAATAAACATATAGTAATGGTTCTTGCATTCTCCACATCCTCTTATTGCTCTCTGTCATTGTGTTTCATTGCAGATCCATTAGTAGTTTTGAAGTGTAGAATTACAAAGGCCAATAACTCGAAGATGGAGTTATGGTTATTACAATATTCACTTTGTCTACTTGCCATCTATATTGTGTGATGTTTCATTCCAGTCTAGCAGTTTTTGAGTTATGCTCCGGACAAGAAGTATAAGTATAAAAATTAAAAAGGGCAATAACTCTCAATTAAATGAAGACAGAGTTATGGTTCTTGCATTCTGCACTTACTCGCCTAGCCTTCTATCATTGTGTGAAATTTGAATGCAGTCCCATTAATAGTTTTCATGTTATTGAGCAGACAAATTATAAGTATAAACTTACAATGGGCAATAACTCTAATTTAAATGAAGGCAGAGTTATGGTTATTGCACTCTGCATGTCCTATTATTGCCCTCTATCATTGTGTGAAATTTCACTGCAGTCACATTTGTAGTTTTCGAGTTATGGAGCGGACACAAATTATAAGTATAAAATTACAAAGGTAATAACTCTAATTCAAATGAAGACAGAGTTATGGTTTTTGTGCTCTGCACGTCCTCCCATTGCTCTCTATCATTGCAATCCCACAAGTAGTTTTCGAGTTATGGAGCAGACACGAATTATAAGTATAAAATTACAAAGGGCAATAACTCTAATTTAAATGATTGCGCTCTGCACGTCCTCTCATGGCCCTCTATCATTGTGTGGAATTTCATTGCAGTCCAATTAGTAGTTTCGAGACATGGAGCGGACACAAAATGGGACGGACGCATGGACGATGCACCACGGCATAAGCTCTCTGCTGATCTTTGATCAGGATCAGTCAAGCTAAAAATGAGATTTCAGTTTCGGGCAGCCGGTCTAGATAATATAATAAAACCAAGAACAATTTATTGCAATTATTAGCTCAACTGGCCGCAGGCAAGCAGAGCTTATGTGTTGGCGAGTTGTCCGTCACCCATTCGTCATTTGTCATCCGTTTTGGCTTGTTTTTTTTAATTTGATCTTTACCAAACTTTGTCAGCGTCTTCGAAAATCAGCCAGATCGGAAAAGTAAGACCAGAGTTATGGCCCCTGTTTTACTGAAAAATGACATTTTCTGTATTGTTTACACTCTAGCACTTTCATTTATTATTTGATCTTTACCAAGCTTGCATAGATTGTTAATATCAATGGCTCGGACAAGTTAGAAAAACAGCCAGATCGGATGAGCAATGCCAGGTTTATGGATTTTTTTTTTATTATTATTGTTGATTTTTTTTTACAATTATTCCTTACTATACTAAATTCACATGAGGAATATCAAAACCATGTTTCTTGAAAACAATATGGTTGTTCCACTATAAAACTGACACTTACACACCTTGAAACACATTGTTGTTGTTTTTTTGTGGGGAATCCCATAAAAAGTTTAGGGTCGGGGGCCTAAAACATAGGGACGGTCGGAAGACCAGAAACGAACCTATTTTTTGTTTTGGCCTTACCAAACTTTGTCAGTTTTTTTATATCAATGAAATCTGGGACAAGTTCAAAAAACAGCCAGATCAGATTATTAACACCAGAGTTATGGCCTTTGTTTTGCTGAAAAACTGCCTTGTGAGCACTCTAGAACCTGATCTTTACCAAACACTTTGTCTGACCTTACCTTAAGACAGACAAGGGCCTGATCTGTCAGACATTCGCTGAATGACATGCTAAGGTGTTTCAGCTGTTTACATTTGGCCAGGTGACTGATAGATTCATCTGAAATCTCCGCTCCATCCAGTGCTAATTCTTCCAGGTGGTGGTGGTGCTTAGTTACCAAGGAGATGATACCACTAAAAATAATCGTCAAAGTTATTCAAAATGTTTGCCAGACCATCAAAAGTGATCCATGTTATTAAATATTCCATAAAAACAACAATTCAAAATATGTAAGATTCTACTATGTTCTTTGTCTTATTTCATATAAACATATTTCATGATTGTTATTATTCAAATAATGTAAGTATTAAACCAATAAAATATTAGAACTGGGCACTATTTTTTCAACAGATTATTCTGATAGTACAAAGTAATGTAAATATTGTAAAATACTAACTCATCTGTCATAAAGGGAATACCATCCAGGTTGATGCTGACTATCTTATCCACATTCTCAGACAAATACTTTAGGCTCATATCCTGTAGATGGCAGTGCGAGAAGTTCATGTGCCTCAACTGTTTACACTTGGTTAGACATCTGATACTACTATGCTCAATCTTTTCACAGCCTTCCACATTTATCTTTCTTAAATTCTGACAATTTTTCCACAAACACTGAATCATTTCATTGCTAAACGCATCACAGAACCCGAAGTTTATTTCCTGAAGAGCCGGGCAAGACTCTGTAAAAATATCAACCTCGGCATGGGTTATGTTTGTCCGCCCACTGACACTAAGTTTTTGCAGCAAAGGTGCCCGCCGTGTGATCCACAGTAAATTTAAGGTAGATATGTTAGGGCAAGCACTGAAATCAATACACTTCCAAAGACTGTGATCCAGAGAAAACTGCCGCCACCGTCGACAAACTGGTGCCACGTGACGACACAGTTCTTGTGGTGAAAGGAAGGAGAATATTTTCACTGTAAGTTCATCTGGAATATTATCAAACCAACTTTCACCTTGCGCATTCAAACGAATCTTTCTTAAATTACTGTAACACTCAATATTTTCAAAAGTTTTACCATTCAATGTGCTCCACACGTGTAATTCATCAGTTGTAGCATCATCTAACACAGTTTCAATATCACAGTTGTTTTCAGATTTCTCCCATTTCTTGTCATCTTTGGACTCCTGCAGCATCACGTCTGTAGTCACAAAAGACAATGCATCTACTGGTTTTTCTTCTAGATCGATGGAATCATCCAGATCTCCAAAGTTGACAACCTCACATGTATTAGTATGTTTGTATTCAAACTCACTACTGTATTTAGTTGCCTCATCCGTTTCCTCATTGCCTCTTTCAACTGTTTCCCGAGCAGAGTCACACCTTGATTCAAAAGTATGCAACATCTCTGTGTGCAAACTGTCCGACTGCAAATTCCTATCAGGCTTACTCTCTATTTGTACATTATTTTCGTGTGAAACGTCAGCAAGTTTAGAGTTGTCATCTGAACGATGAGAGTTTGTTATTTATGCATGCATATTCTCTCTTGTACAACTTGTTTCATAGTTTTTATTTTGCAGCAGGTCAGTCTCATTCACAAATGACATAGTATATCCAAGGATGAGTGTATACCTTACTTAAGCTGGTGCCTGAAATGGAATTAGATCAAAATTATAATGTCAAATGCATACATGCATAAACAAACTTAAAGAATGGCAGATACAAAAATACAATGAACTCAATGGTTATTTTGTAACTGATTTAACACATTATGTCATCTTTATATTCAACAAACTAGATCTATATGAACAATGTGATTTTTTCTATCACTGACTACTGGATCAGTGGGTGACTTTTAAAGAATTATTTTTCAGTTGGCCAGCACGGCCACTCTGATCTAAAACCTACTGGCGCTCAAGAAGATGTACTGGCAGTAAATTAGTCCATATAAATTGTACCATCGATACATCTGACAACAAATCAGGGGTCAAATATCTTTTTATCACTCTATAACTTTCTATCAGAGAGGTTTAATCACAAATTTAGCATTTTTAAAGCATTTGTAAACTCAAAAGTTGGCATGTAAATACATTAAACATTACTCTGTACATATATAACAAAACAATTGTATCATGTATTTATTTTCTATACAAAACATTTTTGAACTGTATCAAATTAGATATACTTTAATGGCTCATCAACACATTATAGGTTATTTACAGCCACCCCAGAGAGAGGGGAAGGATACATAGGAATCAAGGAACCTGCCCTACTCTTACTATCACATAGATTCCGAAGGTTCTTTAATGTTCTTTGAGGATAGACTCCAATACATGGGACTGCATTAATAACAACATAATTATTTTGAGTTTTATAAGCTCAAAGTAACAGTGTGCCTTTAAATAGAAGAATTATTTTAGCAAATGTTGTCTAATGTTTTACAATGTCAATATTAAACAGTTTAAGTGCTAAACCTTTAAATATAAAATTGTCTTTATTGTCATTGTCACGGAATCATTATTGTCATTAAAATCTTCTTTTTTTTAATAAATGAAAAATAACTACAGAAAGTTTTGTTATTTGTTTGGTTTCTATTTTCCAATCATCAATTCACATGGAAATGTACATCAAATAGGTTATTTTTAGTTGCCATGAAATTGCTGCAATTAATTGTTTGGTTTAAACATATTTATTTCCAGAATCTTTACACAATTTTGGATGTATGCATGTAGCAATGAAGCCCATGTGTTTACATTTTAATCGCACAGCTTATCAGTGGCTGTCAAGTGGAAAGTGTATGTGGTTCTGTATAATTGCTTCAATTACCAGCTTGTCAACTTCCATTGTTTTTTAATCTAAGCATATCAGAAAAAGTCAGTGCATATTATAATTAATGTAATCTGCTGATATTGGTCAGTTCAGTGGCTGGAAGTTATTAAAATATCAAGCATTATGTCCAGTGAGTTTAGATATGAAATCTGTAACACTGTACTTCACCATGTTATATTGTTAAATGTAATAAAATTTGGAGATGGTATATATATATTGTGAAATTTGGAGACAGTACATGTATTTAAGAGACCACTGACCTTGACACAGGGTCAGTTTGAAAGTTATTGGAATAAGAAAAATGACCAGTGACGTTATATATGAAATTTGAACACTCTTCTCTATAGGACAAAAAGTAAAATAATTTAACGCGCATTTTAAAGGGACACTGTCCGAAAGTAAGCTGATATTGAGCATAATCAAATAACTGTCTGACTTTTATTCAGTGAAATGTCTACATGAAAACATGAGCATAGACCCAAATAAGTATGTAGTAATACATTCATGTTTGAAAAAAAAAAAGTTTATTATTTGTAAATAATGTGGGACCCACTTTATTTACTTTTTATGCTGATCACGTGACTTCCATTAGCGTATTAGGTTTTCTACATAGTATGTATTGCGTGATATGTATGGCCCGCATAGCTCAGGTAGGAGCGACGTCGTCTACGTGCACAGTCTTATTTCCCGTGACTGTACTGCTGGTTCAAACTCGCAAAGCGGTAATTGGTTTTTTTTGTACCGTGATCGATTTCCGTCAAACAATCTTGCTTTTAATTAGTAAATATTCAATACTGTTAGTGCGTAATGTTTGTGAACGTAATAAGTGTGTGTTTTATAAGCTAAAAGTTACGGACATTGTCCCTTTAACACAGTTTTTGAAGACATGACTGTGTATAACTTTCTTATCCTTGGGAGTAGAATATTCAAATTTCATATATAACCTCCTGGTCATTGTCCGTCTTAATGCCAGTCCTCCAACTGATCCTGGGTCGGAGTCAAGGTCACTTAAATACATGTACCATCAATATTTGCGTTAAAATTTGCGTGACGGTACGTGTATTTTAGTGACATTGACTCGGACCCAGGATCATTTGGAGGGCTGGAAGTTATTGGCATTAAGACCGACAATGACCAGGAGGCTATATATGAAAGGATAAGGTATGATAATGGGGTATTTTGGCCCCCAATATATTCAAAATGCAAAAAAATAATAGTTGTGCATATTGAAGTAAATTGATCATATTCTATCTTCAACATATATTTTTATTTATTTTATAAATTTATCTAGAAGAATTATTAGGGTCTCAAAAGACGGCATTTTTGTTAATTTGTTTTGTTAAATTTTGTAGATTTTGGACCTTTCTGGGCAAGATTTCGATCCTAAAAGTATAGAGCGCACCTCCGAGCACAGTTTTTTGGCTGATGATGCATCCCTATCAAGTACCTGTTTCAACAAACAAGAGGCCCGAGAGGGCCTGTGGATGCTCTACTTGCTAAAACGGCTCTTATTCATAATTTTGATAAAGCATCATCAAACAAATCTGACCAATCAGTGACCAGAAATAAAACATACAAATACATTCTGGTAGGTGATAAACTCGGTCTTTATCCTTGTTGTTCAACCAAGTTTAGTGCTATAATTAAGGTATCTACAGTGTGATTCTTTTAAAACCCTGCATATTTCATGCACATTCATGCAAATTGATTCAATACATGTATATGTATCTTTCAAAATTAAAATCTTAAAAATTATTGTATTTTTACTCTGCTAAAGATTTTTATTTTACTATAGTACCTATGGATAAAAACCGAGTAACACACATTTTATCACCTACTAAAAATAAGATAAAATCTCAACATCTCTGCAATGGAAAATTATGAATATCAAGGGTTGTTGACATAAAATTCCCATTAGTACTTCTTTTAAAACATTGCAAAAACAACACGACTAAGATGGCCTTAGTCTTAGATCGCTCACCTGGTAAAAATGGGCAATAAGTCTGCTGTTTGCTGTGTCCAGTCTGGCATGGGTACTTAACTGATTGTTATTTCTAATCAAACCACTTACATACAAGCTCACAAAGCCGTAATTTCACTCCACTATTTGCACCAATTTGTGGCCAAATTTTATCACAAGATGAGTCCCTGTTGGTTCATGCTAATAATAAATTCCTTACGTGACGCAAAACGACAAGTCTTTATTTTGCTAAGAGAGCAAACTACTAAAATAGAGACAATTTCCTTTGCATTGTGTAACACTCTAACGTATTTATTTACCCTTTAAAGAACAAAAAATCACGAATTTTAACCGAAATCTTGACTCACTCTGGCAAGCGCTTTACAATCGTCAAGTTGACTATGATCTTGGATATGACTAAATTAGCAGAACCTTGTTGATATCATCATTCATAATTTTGCATTGCAGAGATGTTGAGATTTTATTTTATTTTCAGTAGGTGATAAAATTTGTGTTACTCGGTTTTTATCCTTAGGTTCTATAGTAAAATAAAATCTTTGGCAGAGTAAAAAGACGATAATTTTCAAGATTTTGATTTTAGTAGTTACATATATTGAATCAATTTGCATGAATGTGCATGAAATATTCAGGGTTTTAAAAGAATCACACTGTAAATACCTTAATTTTAACAGTGAACTTGGTTGAACATCAAGGATAAAGACCGAGTTTATCACCTACCAGAATGTATTGGCTATGTCTTATTTCTGGTCACTGATTGGTCAGTTTTTTTGATGATGCTCTATCAAAATTATGAATAAACTATTATTTTAGGTCATACTACACCAATTCATTTTCCATAGGCTTACCTTATAGCTCTAAGCTCTGTACTGAGTTGCCTAATATAGGGAGCTATATTTTTTATTACTTGTTTTGAAAGACCTATCTTAGTTTTATCATAAAAAAATTAATTAACCATATGTTGAGTATGTTTTGAAAAAGCTGTTTGGGTCGGATGGTGCTGCTACTTGCATGTAGAAACATGAGGAAAATGTAAAATATACTTCTTTTTTTGATTATGTAACACATTATGAATACATTGCACAAATGTATGATTTAACCTTTATAAGTACTCTTCAAAAGTTGAATTTTAATTTTTTAGCAAGGTTTTTTGGTTTGTTTACCTTGTCAACCAATCAAAATTAAGAGATTCTGTGTAATAGCTCCGAATTTTGGTGTAGTCTGATCTAAAGTAATACAGATGTATATGCTGAATCTACCTTAAAATTACAGCTCCTTGTTTGAGCGCAGTGGTCGAGAAGTTAGAACGATTGCCTTCGGAGCGAACCTCTCCAGGGTTCGATCCTTGCCGGGAGAGGTTCGATCCTTGCCGGAGCCATTTCCATTGCGTTTTGTCCTTTGACAGGGCATTTTTAATATCAGCATTGTCTCAGTCGACCAAGCTGAAAATGCGTACCGACAAATTGCTGGAGGATAGTATTGCCATCTGTTAGTGGATACTACAGTTTGTCCATGGACATATATATACACACACTACAGACCTAGCTAGGTCTACACCACATACCTACACCACATACCTAGCTCTACACCACAGACATAGCTAGGTCTGTGATACACACACACACTACCACACGTACACGCTAGAGCACTACATCCTAAGAAGTTCCAACATATTTCTGCTAAGACGGTCACATACAAGTTTAGTTTCTTTCCGAGAACTGTTCCTGCTTGGAAGCTGCAGCTGAGGTACACTTCAAGAGGGAGATTTCGCTCCAAACCCATAAACCAGGACCTAAACCAGGACTAAAGAAAGAGTCAAGTGACGGTGTGAAGCTGTGTCAGCGGGACACACTTGTCCCTGGTACCGCCACGGAAGCTTGATTGGTTCATATCAGATGGATCTATGCAGGTTTAGGCAACTTATCTGATTTTTGATTTTTTTTATTAATCTAAATATACTTATTTTATGTATTTATTGACCCTTATAGAAACATTTATATCGACTATTCTCTTTATTTTTTATTTCATTTCTTCCTATGCTAACCTCTTAATGTTTTGTTTTATCTTACTTATGCTCGCATTCATAATGGCGATGATAAGTCGCTTTTCCGTTGGATGTATTAGGAGCATTGGCGGTGACAGCTAGGATACTGAAATAATATAACAAAAATATATAAATACATATAAACAAAAGAGCCATAGTAAACGACGTAGTTTTTATCGCATCCTTTGATAGATCCGACCTTATTATTCAGACAGTACCAGTACACTGTATCTTACTTACTTTTTATATTGTTCTACTTTAAACATTATATAGATAGGGTCTTTTGTGGCGGTGGCGCACGGGCTAATCATGTATTTCAAAACGCTATATGGCTATACTCGTGCCACTTTTTAAGCGGAACATAAGTGCGGCTCTTTGACTTTTTAGTTAAGGGGTTATGTCCGCTGGGTGGTATCGGGGGTCTGATGCGTTAGCTTTATATGAGTATACCTTCTACGTATTCTTGGCATTTTGCTGTTGGATATCCACAGCAAATGTCCCCTTGTTGGACTCCGAGGTGGGTGAGAAGCGTGGAAGATGAATTCTTAACGCCACATCATGGCATCACCAAACGCACAAACTACTAATAAACGGAAAAAAACAGATACTGAATCTGATACTGAGGAATCAGTAATCAATCAATCTTTTCCTCGTTTTCTCATTATCGAATCGGAAAACGGGGAAACACCTATTACAGATATGTCACCTTTCGTGATCGAGAAAACTGTCCATTCCATTGCTGGACATGTAAAACAAATTAAAAAATTAAAAACCAAAACAATTCTTATTGAAACAAACAAAAAATCTCACTCCGATAATTTACTTACAATAACACAAATTTTTAAACACAAAAGTCAAATGTTACGCTCACACCTCTATGAATATCTCCAAAGGCGTCATCAGGTGCCCGGATCTCTCCGGAGTACCTAAAGACGAAATTATTCTCGAGCTTGCGCTACAGTTGGTAACTGCAGCTCGCCGAATAACCATCAAAAGGAATGACAAAATTATTAATACAAATACTATCATACTCACATTTGCAACACCCGTCTTACCAAAAACAATAAAGGTGGCATATCTGCAATTGCATGTTGACGCCTACATTCCAAACCCGTTACGTTGCTACAACTGCCAAGCCTTTGGGCACCACAACTCTAGGTGTACTAAAGAAGAACGTTGTGGTAAATGTGGCGACTCTGCATTCAAACATAACGAATCAGATTGTCCTAACGACCTCAAATGTACCAACTGCGGTCTGGGACATCACGCAAATTCAAAATTATGTGAAAAATTCAAAAAAGAAAAAGAAATCATAACAGTTAAATATACACAAAACATTCCCTTTCCAGAAGCAAGAAAATTAATTGAAGAAAAATATAAAATTTCAAGTCGGAACTCTTACGCATCTATTCTCAAAACAACAGCAACACACACAGAATGCAGGGATGCAAGTACGCAATACGAACCACAGCCAGAAATTCAAAATACAAAGAATACTTCCTCAGTATCAAATCCAAACAAAAGTCAACAAACACAACGTAACAAACCAAAATTAAACTTTTCACCTAATCAAACTTTTACATTTAAATCAAACACAAAACCGGCAGGCCCTGGCAATGTCAAGAGCATGTCAATTTCTCAGAATTGGAAAGAGGGTTCTTCTAAGACTGTGAAGTCTAGAAGTTCCCCAGTCGTGAAGCCTAATACATCCTCGGTTGGAAGGCCTAGTGCTGCTCCGGCTAAGGAAGTTGGAAGGCCTAGTGCTGCTCCAACTAAGGAAGTTGGAAAGCCTAGTGCTTCTCCAACTGGGGAGCACAAGGAGCAGCCAAAGGTGTCTAATGGCCCTATTGAGCTGCATAACAAATTCGAACAGCTTATGGACATTTCAGAGCCGGCAGCTGCACTGCCACTTCCATCCTCTCGTGAAAGGTTAGTTGAGGTGCCACTTCAGCTGACTTCTTCCGGGAAGGAGGATCCATCAGTGGAGATGTCGCTGCTTGAGTCTCCTAAGACCTCTCCTAAATCTAAGGCCAAAAATAAAAACAAAATTAAAAATCGCCTTAGCGCTAAATAATGGGTAAAACTAATAAGATCATTCAATGGAATTGTCGAGGTTTGAAACCAAATTATGATGAAATCAGCTTAATTTTAAATGAACACAACCCTATTGCCTTTTGTCTTCAAGAAACATTCTTGAAGACAAGTGATAAGGTATCTTTTAAACAATACTCACTATACAATCATATTTGTGATACCGGGGACAAGGCCACTGGTGGAGTTTCGATAATCGTTAATCGAAACATTCCTCACAGACCTGTTGCGTTGAAAACAAATTTGCAAGCTATTGCGGTCAGTGTTACTATGCACAGAGTCATAACAATATGTTCCTTATATTTACCACCTAGTTCTTCACTAGACCCTAAAGATCTAAATCACCTAGTTGCACAATTGCCATCACCTTTTATACTCTTGGGCGATTTTAATGCACACAACTACATCTGGGGTTGTAAAGATATAAACGATAAAGGCAAGAAAATTGAGGATTTCTTAGCCAAAAACAATTTGTGTCTTTTTAATAATAAGTCACATACTTACTTACATCCAGCTACAGGCTCTCATTCTTCCATTGATTTAACAATATGCGATCCAACGCTTTTGATGGATTTTTCGTGGAGTGTTGGAGACGACCTCTGTGGAAGTGACCACTTCCCCATATTTCTTGAAAATATCGGCCCTCCACTTCTCGAAAAAACGCAACGATGGAAACTTCGCAAGGCCGATTGGACTACGTTTCAATCTCTTTGCGAGGAACAATTAAAGCCTTCCGTTTTCGAGGATGTCGAAGACGCAACTGCTCTTATTACCAAAATTCTTCACGAAAGAGCTGTTCAAACCATTCCAAAAACCTCGGCAAATCCTATACGCCCACATAAACCATGGTACGACGATGACTGCAAAAAGGCAGTCAGCGATCGTAAAGCTGCATTAAATAATTTTAACTTGCGGCCAACTCAAACAAATTTAGATAACTTTAGAGTTTTTCGTGCGAAAGCCCGTCGTACTATTAAGGATAGCAAGAGAAAATCCTGCAGATCTTACGTCTCTAGGCTGAATTCTCGCTCATCACTTAAGAAGACATGGGACATGGTCCGGAAAATAAGTGGTAAAGGTAATTCCAGTTCTGTAAATCATCTTAAAACAGATAATGGAGATATAACATATGTCAAAGATATTACAAACACTTTGGCAGAAACTTTTTCAAAAAATTCTTCTTCTGAAAATTGTCAACCAACTTTTCTGAAAAATAAGAAACAAAAAGAACAGAAGAAGCTGAACTTCAAGTCGAAAAACTTGGAAAAATACAATAAACTATTCACTCTCAAAGAACTTCGAGAGTCCCTTAAAAAGGCTCATGATACATCAGCTGGTCCTGATGATATCCATTATCAAATAATAAAACATTTACCTGAATCCTGTCTCTCTACCCTTCTTTATATATTTAATAAGGTTTGGGTGACGGGAATCTTCCCCGATTCTTGGCGGGAAGCAATCGTTATTCCAGTCCCCAAACCTGGAAAGGATCATACGGACCCAATAAATTATCGCCCAATCGCTTTAACGAGTTGTATGTGTAAAACCATGGAACGAATGATTAATGAGAGACTCGTTTGGTACCTGGAGTCCAACAATCTGATAACAAAGTATCAAAGTGGATTCCGGCGCCAACGAGGCACAACAGACAATCTCATACGATTTGAATCGTTTATTAGGGAAGCTTTCATAAAAAAAGAACATTTAGTCGCTGTATTTTTTGACTTGGAGAAAGCTTATGATACTGCATGGAAGTACGGTATTATGAATGATCTACATGATATTGGTCTTAGAGGCCGATTACCCATTTTTACAGAGAAATTCTTAGATGATAGACAGTTTCGTGTCCGAATGGGTTCAACCCTCTCTGATATTCATGAACAGGAAATGGGTGTTCCACAGGGCATCATACTATCTGTAACACTTTTTAATATAAAGATTAACAGTATAGTAAAATGCATCAATCCAGGTGTGGATTGTTCGCTATATGTTGGCGACTTTGTTATATGTTATCGTGCAAAAAACATGAATACTATCGAGAGACAATTACAACATTGTCTCAATAAACTTCAGACCTGGTCTGATGAAAATGGTTTTAAATTTTCTAAATCTAAAACTAATTGTATGCACTTTTGTCAACTTCGTAAACAACATGAAGACCCTCATCTAACACTGGACGGGTCACCAATACCAGTAGTGGATGAGACAAAATTCCTTGGTCTTATTTTCGACCGTAAATTAACGTTTATACCACACCTTAAATACTTGAAGGCCAAATGCCTTAAAGCTCTTAACTTACTTAAAGTTGTTGCAAACACTAATTGGGGAGCAGATCGAAAAGTCCTCTTGCGACTTTACAGATCTCTTATCAGATCCAAGCTGGACTACGGCTCAGTAATATATATGGATCGACTCGCAAGTCCTACTTGCAGATGCTCGACCCTATACATAATCAAGGATTACGACTCGCCTTAGGTGCCTTTCGTACATCACCAGCCGAAAGTCTATATGTTGAAGCCAATGAACCATCACTGTCTCATAGACGAGACAAATTAGCTCTTCAATACGCCATTAAATTAAAGTCTAACCCTTCAAACCCAACTTTCGATAATGTTTTTAATCCTAGTTGTGAACCTCTTTTTGATCGAAAACCGAAGGCCATTCGACCATTTGGTCTTCGTATTAAACCAAAATTAAGAGACACTGAAATCGACCTAAATTTGATTGCCAAGTACAAAGTACCACAAATTCCACCGTGGACTTTGGAAACTCCAACAATTATTTTTGATCTTTGTAATAATAACAAATTCAGTACAGACCCTACTGCCTTTCAAAGCAAATTTAATGAAATTATATCGAAATACAGTGACTTTCAACATATCTACACAGATGGCTCTAAAGATGGAGATAAGGTAGCTGCAGCAGCTGTTCACAAACACAGCATAAAGAGCCGCCTGCCTGACAAGGCCTCTATCTTTTCAGCTGAACTTAAGGCAATTGAACTTGCCTTAAATTATATTCAGGAATCTGATGATGACCATTTCGTAATCTTTTCTGATTCCCTTTCATCTCTTCAAGCACTGGGTAATATGAAACATGATAACCCAGTTGTGCTTCAGCTTTTAGAAAAGTACAATTCTCTTATAATTGATAATGTTATTATTTTCTGCTGGCTTCCAAGCCATGTAGGAATACGTGGTAATGATAGAGCTGATAGTGCTGCTAAGGCAGCATTATATTTACATATATCTAATACCAAATTACCTTATACTGATTTTAAAAGTTGTATTAACCCATATATTCGTAACTCTTGGCAAACCGCCTGGGATTTGTCCGTTAACAATAAACTCCATTCAATTAAACCATTACTCGGAGAATGGCGTTCTTCTACTAGACCCATTCGTCGAGAGGAAGTTATCATAGCCCGGTGCAGGATAGGGCATACACGTTATACTCATTCATATTTATTACAAGGTGAGCAATTACCAGAATGTATACCCTGCTTTGCACCGTTAACGGTCAAACACATCTTATTGGAATGTGTAGACTTTGATCCTATGCGTCAAAGGTACTACAATGTTAATACTATGAAAGAGTTATTTGATACTGTAGCTTTTAGTCTTGTTTTAGATTTCCTTAAAGAGATCAGACTATATAAATCATTATAATGTGTTCTTATATATATATTTACTTGTTTATATGCCCGTTGACGGGCATTTGTTGATTTACATACATAGTTTATATTACACCTTATCATCCCTTAGTTTTTTAATAGTTTTATTTTTATATATTTACACTAATTTTTAAATAATACTTCATTTTTCATCAATGTTTGCGCACAATATGACCTACCTATTTATGTGTCGACGTGCCGTAAAACACCATTCATTCATTCATTCATTTGATATTTCCCCCATACTATTATCAAAGGAATTGTTCTGCATGATATACCCTAATGCTTAGGACATTACAAGAAAAATCTATATTAAAAAAAGCTTTAAAGTAGCCATCCCAGACAACCGTCAAATGTTACAACATATGTACAGTAGCCTATTCCCAGACAACTGTCAAATGTTACAACATGTGTACAGTAGCCATCCCACCGACAACCGTCAAATGTTACAACATATGTACAGTAGCCATCCCAGACAACCGTCAAATGTTACAACATATGTACAGTAGCCATCCCAGACAACCGTCAAATGTTACAACATGTGTACAGTAGCCATCCCACCGACAACCGTCAAATGTTACAACATATGTACAGTAGCCATCCCAGACAACCGTCAAATGTTACAACATATGTACAGTAGCCATCCCAGACAACCGTCAAATGTTACAACATGTGTACAGTAGCCATCCCACCGACAACCGTCAAATGTTACAACATATGTACAGTAGCCATCCCAGACAACCGTCAAATGTTACAACATATGTACAGTAGCCATCCCACCGACAACCGTCAAATGTTACAACATATGTACAGTAGCCATCCCAGACAACCGTGAAATGTTACAACATATGTACAGTAGCCATCCCAGACAACCGTCAAATGTTACAACATATGTACAGTAGCCATCCCACCGACAACCGTCAAATGTTACAACATATGTACAGTAGCTATCCCAGACAACCGTGAAATGTTACAACATATGTACAGTAGCCATCCCAGACAACCGTGAAATGTTACAACATATGTACAGTAGCCATCCCAACGACAACCGTCAAATGTTACAACATATGTACAGTAGCCATCCCACCGACAACCGTCAAATGTTACAACATATGTACAGTAGCCATCCCAGACAACCGTGAAATGTTACAACATATGTACAGTAGCCATCCCAACGACAACCGTCAAATGTTACAACATATGTACAGTAGCCATCCCAGACAACCGTCAAATGTTACAACATATGTACAGTAGCCATCCCAACGACAACCGTCAAATGTTACAACATATGTACAGTAGCCATCCCAGACAACTGTCAAATGTTACAACATATGTACAGTAGCCATCCCACCGACAACCATCAAATGTTACAACATATGTACAGTAGCCATCCCAGACAACCGTCAAATGTTACAACATATGTACAGTAGCCATCCCACCGACAACCGTCAAATGTTACAACATATGTACAGTAGCCATCCCACCGACAACTGTCAAATGTTACAACATATGTAAGTAGCCATCACAGACAACCGTCAAATGTTACAACATATGTACAGTAGCCATCCCACCGACAACCGTCAAATGTTACAACATATGTACAGTAGCCATCCCAGACAACTGTCAAATGTTACAACATATGTACAGTAGCCATCCCACCGACAACCGTCAAATGTTACAACATATGTACAGTAGCCATTCCAGACAACCGTCAAATGTTACAACATATGTACAGTAGCCATCCCACCGACAACTGTCAAATGTTACAACATATGTAAGTAGCCATCACAGACAACCGTCAAATGTTACAACATATGTACAGTAGCCATCCCACCGACAACCGTCAAATGTTACAACATATGTACAGTAGCCATCCCACCGACAACCGTCAAATGTTACAACATATGTACAGTAGCCATCCCAGACAACTGTCAAATGTTACAACATATGTACAGTAGCCATCCCACCGACAACCGTCAAATGTTACAACATATGTACAGTAGCCATCCCAGACAACCGTCAAATGTTACAACATATGTACAGTAGCCATCCCTCCGACAACCGTCAAATGTTACAACATATGTACAGTAGCCACCCCAGACAACCGTGAAATGTTACAACATATGTACAATAGCCATCCCAGACAACCGTCAAATGTTACAACATATGTACAGTAGCCATCCCACCGACAACCGTCAAATGTTACAACATATGTACAGTAGCCATCCCACCGACAACCGTCAAATGTTACAACATGTGTACAGTAGCCATCCCACCGACAACCGTCAAATGTTACAACATGTGTACAGTAGCCACCCCACCAACAACCGTCAAATGTTACAACATGTGTACAGTAGCCATCCCACCGACAACCGTCAAATGTTACAACATGTGTACAGTAGCCACCCCACTGACAACCGTCAAATGTTACAACATGTGTACAGTAGCCATCCCACCGACAACCGTCAAATGTTACAACATGTGTACAGTAGCAATCCCACCAACAACCGTCAAATGTTACAACATATGTACAGTAGCCATCCCAGACAACCGTCAAATGTTACAACATGTGTACAGTAGCCATCCCACTGACAACCGTCAAATGTTACAACATGTGTACAGTAGCCATCCCACCGACAACCATCAAATGTTACAACATATGTACAGTAGCCATCCCACCGACAACCGTCAAATGTTACAACATGTGTACAGTAGCCATCCCACCGACAACCGTCAAATGTTACAACATGTGTACAGTAACCATCCCACCGACAACCGTCAAATGTTACAACAAGTGTACATTAGCCATCCCACCGACAACCGTCAAATGTTACAACATGTTTACAGTAGCCATCCCACCGACAACCGTCAAATGTTACAACATGTGTACAGTAGCCATCCCACCAACAACTGTCAAATGTTACAACATGTGTACAGTAGCCATCCCACCGACAACCTCAAATGTTACAACAAGTGTACATTAGCCATCCCACCGACAGCCGTCAAATGTTACAACATGTGTACAGTAGCCATCCCACCGACAACCGTCAAATGTTACAACATGTGTACAGTAGCCATCCCACCGACAACCGTCAAATGTTACAATGTGTACAGTAGCCATCCCAGACAACCGTCAAATGTTACAACATGTGTACAGTAGCCATCCCACCGACAACCGTCAAATGTTACAACATGTGTACAGTAGCCATCCCACCGACAACCGTCAAATGTTACAACATGTGTACAGTAGCCATCCCACCGACAACCGTCAAATGTTACAACATGTGTACAGTAGCCATCCCACCGACAACCGTCAAATGTTACAACAAGTGTACATTAGCCATCCCACCGACAACCGTCAAATGTTACAACATGTGTACGGTAGCCATCCCACCGACAACCGTCAAATGTTACAACATGTGTACAGTAGCCATCCCACCGACAACCGTCAAATGTTACAACATGTGTACAGTAGCCATCCCAGACAACCGTCAAATGTTACAACATGTGTACAGTAGCCATCCCACCGACAACCGTCAAATGTTACAACATGTGTACAGTAGCCATCCCACCGACAACCGTCAAATGTTAAAACATGTGTACAGTAGCCATCCCACCGACAACCATCAAATGTTACAACATGTGTACAGTAGCCATCCCACCGACAACCGTCAAATGTTACAACATGTGTACAGTAGCCACCCCACCGACAACCATCAAATGTTACAACATGTGTACAGTAGCCATCCCACCGACAACCGTCAAATGTTACAACATATGTACACCATTCCTAAACCTACTGACGCCGAGGTATATACATAATTATATGACTTACATATTTTGAAAAAAATATTAACTCTATATACATAGTATAAACGGTTTTAACCAGCCAGGTCAATACCCAAAACTGGAGCGTTGAATTAAGAATTACCAAGCCATACTTCAATTAACGCATATTCAATCACGGATCTTTTTAGAACCCGTGAAAAAGCCTATACTTTTAATCGGCACATATACATTACTATATGACCTGAACACCTGGATTTGAAACACATAATCTATATCTATATAGCCGTGCATAAAAGAAAAGTGACAATTAACGAACACTATTTATATTATGAAAATGTTCAAAAATGCAGAACATAGAGTTATGATGCCAGTTACGATACTGGCGTGCATATGGACTTTATACAGTACACTTCAATCTATATACTTTGCAAGTTTCCTATGGAACTAGTAGACAGCCCCAGAACGACCTTCGACACTTTGAACTGTCATTCTCGCTTGCCAGAGTATCAGAACGGCACTCCTTGTACGACTGGGAGACCGACGTAACTCTGAAAATGTAGTATACACGGCATGCAGTAAGGAATCATACTAGTTTTAAATTAATAATTAAAAATAAAGCTTTACTACACGTTTCTTGCATCAAAATTAATTGATCAAAAGTCCGTACTTGTTGTATACTTAAAATCTCGCAGATCTAATATATCACTGCATAGCAATTTAGTCCTGTTCTCTTAACACCCCCCCCCCCCCCCCCACACACACACAAAACTACCCCCACCCACCCACCCACACAAAACTACCCACACCCACACCCACACACAACTAGAGCAAGTCGACGGGAGCCATCACAAAATATCCGCATTTTCGATACCTCAGTGATATGTCAAGTCCTGAACTTGACCTTGATGGTGAAGTTCACATTTCAGACATTTAAAGACATCCACTCTTCCCATAGGAGTTTCGTCCACAGGCCATTTTCAGGCAAACAACTGTTTGTTCCCTGGTAAAAGTGCGCGGCGCCTTCTAAAAGTCAAGCCCAAATTCACGCAGCAGCATTGCTGGCCATACTACAGATCCGGTGTGTGCATGCATGGCTTGTAAACATCCTTATTAAACTCCTTCTTGAAGTCCTTCATTGTGACCTCAATCCTCACAAGAGCCATCGGAGGGGTCTGTACGACCATCATCTAGCCAACGTAGATGCACTTTCCCAGGACATGTTTCATGGAGACAACTTACAGGTTTTGTCCAGCCGCGTATGCCTGAACATGTAAGAAAAACATCATTTGTTCACAGATTCTCCTATGTAGTTTTCTAAACAGAAACCCCTAGTATAAGAACAAAGTGTGAGGGGAATCCATGACGCCGCCGAAAGAGGGCAGGGTTATTGACGAGTCACCGAATATGTCAACACGGAAACCCGTACGAGTGTGTCCATATTGCTGTTAATGAGTGGCTGCCCAGCTAGCAAAGCATATGGGACCCATATGGGTCCAATGTTGTTTTCCATACGGGCCCAATATGGGCTGCCCACATGGGCATATGTGTAATCCCACATGGGCTTGCTGAATGTGGGACCCATATAGGACCCATATGGGTAATCCCACATGGGCGTGCCCGGATATAGCCCATATGGGTCCCATTTACCCTTGCTTGCTGGGTGGAAAACTCGTGTAGGAGGTCGAGAAGTGGGTGGGACAATCACATAATCCAAGTAGGATTACAAGTCATTAAACGACATTGACGAAACTATATTATCTAGTGTATAGCAAAGAGTTGTTCTTACCTTGGGTATAGAATCCGTGCGTTCTCAGTAGGCATCCATCCCGTATACTCCTGCCAGAGAGACCCCGGACTCCTCTGTATTCTCTCTCTCTCTCTCTCTCTCTCTCTCTCTCTCTCTCTCTGGGGCGGCTACCTAAATGATGCATTAATGAGGCTTTGCACACTCATTCGAATGCTTTCCAATAACTAAATATTCGCCTTGTATTACTTTTAGTTCGTTGATGAATACTGTCATAATGATTACATGAGTGAATTGAATTCAATTGAAATGTATTTCTTTATTATTGACCTAGCTGTGATCACAGCTCTTCTACTACTCTTATGGTCCTACTGTCGGTACAGACTAATAAACCATACGAGCTATGTGAGAATCATAACTATTTTGGTCCTACTCTAGGTACAGACTATTAAACCATAAGAGTTATGTGAGAATAATAGCTTGTATGGCCCTAACTATGGTAGGTACATAATTATAAATCTTAATAGCTATGCGAGAATCATAGCTCTTATGGTCCTACTACGGTAGATACAGAATATAAAACCATAAGAGGGCCCTAACTACGGTACATACAGATCACAACACCAGAATATAAAACCGTAAGAGGGCCCTTACTACGGTAGCTACAGACCACAACACCAGAATATTAAACCGTAAGAGGGCCCTAACTACGGTAGATTAAGACCACAACACCAGAATATTAAACCGTAAGAGGGCCCTAACTGCGGTAGAAACAGACCACAACACCAGAATATTAAACCGTAAGAGGGCCCTAACTACGGTAGATACAGACCACACCACCAGAATATTAAACCGTAAGAGGGCCCTAACTACGGTAGATACAGACCACAACACCAGAATATTAAACCGTAAGAGGGCCCTAACTGCGGTAGATCTACAGACCACACCACCAGAATATTAAACCGTAAGAGGGCCCTAACTACGGTAGATACAGACCACAACACCAGAATATTAACCCGTAAGAGGGCCCTAACTACGGTAGATACAGACCACAACACCAGAATATTAACCCGTAAGAGGGCCCTAACTACGCCTACGGTACATACAGACCACAACACCAGAATATTAAACCGTAAGAGGGCCCTAAGTACGGTCTATATTTTTTGGCAATTTTACGTCCCACACAGTTCAAACAGAAATAATATTAAACAGTATCATATAAATCATCTTTAAATTAAAAAAAAAATCAATATATAAATATTGGTATAAAAATAAGTCAATGTGGTATTAAAAACATGTAACATGTAACATTTGACGGTTGTCGGTGGGATGGATACTGTACACATGTTGTAAAAAAAATGTATGTCCCATGTTACAAATGTACAGGGTGTCCACAAAGTAAGATAACACTTTCACGTCTAATTAATTTCCCATTAGTACGGCATGAACCCTACTAAAATTCAAATACCCATAGAAGAAAGTTGAAAGTTTTTTATGCAAAAAAATCAAGTAAGTAAATACATAAATACATTATTTACACAGTTTTTGTCCAAAATACCTTAATCTGTCTTTGGCGTCATTTTAGTAATTTATGACGTTCTCCAAGTGACGTCCTTTCAACAGCTTCCCTTGTCTAACTCGTATAATGAAATTGTTAACCACACTGCTACTGGTTTCATTGCTGATTTTCTTCACTTCCCGTCTGATATTCTTCAACAACATATCTGTGTCTACGGGTTTAGGTTTGTACACCACTGACTTAAGGAAGCCCCAGAGGAAGAAGTCGCAGGGGTTTAGATCAGGACTGTGGGCGGGCCAGGAAACTCCACACTCCTTCACGTCTGGGTATCGCCGGGATATCACTCTGTCGCCGAATGTATCATGTAGGATTTCTAATACCACATTAGACGTATGCGGAGTAGCACCATCTTGCATAAACCAGATATTTTGCATATTTTCTGGTTGCCTTTGAAGCGCAGGAATGAATTTGTTTCTAAGAAGAGACAGCTGTGAATTTACTGTATCGTTGAACGCATATGGACCAATCACTCCATGTGAGGACATCGCACACCAAACTGTTAATTTTTCACTATGCAAGGGTCTCTCGGTGAAACAATGCGGCTGCTCATCTTCCCAGAATCGCATATTCTGCTTGCATACATGTCCAGACCAAAGGAAATCACAGGCCTCTGATTGGTCAACATGGAAATCCGTGGGAATCACCCCCTACGTCACGACGGCGTCAAAAAATACGTGACGTTACGCGCAATGTTGTGCAATAAAATTACTCTAAACATAGTCAGCGGATCACGATTAATGCTAAAAATTAAATTTTAAACATCATTTGGTAAGATTATATTATGTTTTTAGAGAAACTACAATAAAACGAAGTTTATTGTGTATTTAATACGGACGTACACACATCCCATTGGAACTAATTTTGCGCGTAATTCAACGTGCACTTTGATGTTGCAATCAAAATGACGTCACGTCGCAGTCAGTTTTGACGGTTGGCGCCGTCTATCAAAATGTTTAAAGAACAGTGAGTCCAGACGCTCGCTAGCGCTCGCAGTAAGCTTGAGTGTGTCTGGATGATAGAGACTAGAGTAAAGCTTCTTTAAAAATTTTGACATCAAAACGAGGTGTGGACAAAAAAAAATCACCGGCCTCTGATTGGTCAACTTCAGTTTGTTATGGAAATCCATGGGAATCACCTCCCTACGTCACGACGGCGTAAAAAATTACGTGAAGTTTCGCGCAATGTTGTGCAATAAAATGACTCCAAACATAGTCAGCGGATCACGATTAATGCTAAAAATTTAATTTTAAACATCATTTTGTAAGATTATATTATGTTTTTAGAGAAACTACAATAAAACGAAGTTTATTGTGTATTTAATAAGGACGTACACAAATCCCATTGGAACTAATATTGCGCGTAATTCAACGTGCACTTTGATGTTGCAATAAAATGACGTCACGTCGCAGTCAGTTTTGACGGTTGGCGCCGTCTATCGGTCAACATTTTTAAAGAACAGTGAGTCCAGACGCTCGCTAGCGCTCGCAGTCAGCTTGAGTGTGTCTGGATGATAGAGACTAAATATCATTTAGCGATCCATGTCGTTCAAATTTATTGAAAATCTTGTAAATATGTTTTCTACTCACAGTTGCATTCTTAAAATGAGATTTAAACTTCCTCTTAACATCTGTGACGCATTTAGTTTCGTAATATTTTTTCACGACAAAAATACGCTGTTCCGACGTCAGTCGCGTCATTTTGAAAATAACAACTTATTTTGATGACGTCATGACGTCGCAACGTTATTACATTTAGCGCGCTTTTTATACAACCGTCTAAAACTTCAAGTGATCCCCGATAGTTTGATGTAAGATTCTTACAAATAGCCTGAAATATCGCTAAGTTATGAAGATATCAAAGTGTTACCTTACTTTGTGGACACCCTGTACTTCTTTAAATGAATACGATCTTTGTCCTTTGTTACATCAGTCCAGTCGAATGTATTTATATGTTTCTAAGTAGAAGCATGATTTTTGCGAGTTTTTTTGGGATTTAGATTTCATTTATCACTTGTATTTCACAAACATGAATTAAAACCTGCATGTCCCACAAAAACTGTAATTACCGAAACGTAATGCTATTTTCATGGCTATGTTAATTCTATGCCGAGACCGGCTTTACAATTTGATGTCATCCGGGTTGTTCTTTGGCGCGAAAGTTTTAAATGGAAAAGAATGAACGCTGATCGGGAAGATTTGACTGGTAAGTGACGATTTTACTATAGTACATTTTCTTCCTGTCATTACCGAATGCACTGATACATACATCATCTTGTAGAAATCAATATTATATGAACCGTAGTGTATTGGTTATGCAAGTATCTACATTAAAAATACTTATTTCACATAGATCTATGTCCAAAAACATGGCTACCGATGAAAGCATTGGAAAATGTCATTACCGAAACGGTCATTATCAAAACGCATTCCGTTGTTGCGGTAATGACAGATTCGTTTCGGTAATGACAAAATACACTGGAAACAAGTTTGGTGAAATGAATATGACTACCCGAATTCGTAATCATCAATAAATATATGATTATAACTATAATTCCCGAATTGCAGATTTTTATAATATACGGCGAGTTATAATTAAAGCGCTGCTCTAGACGCTATTAAATAGTGCAACTTTACTATGTCTATAAATAGCCTCCACTGTGTTTACACGACATTTGATACACCATGCGCGGTGTATTGTTGAGATTGCAGATACATGTGGAGAAGCATATGCGTTTGTCGATCATTTAATATTGCGTGTTTATTTCCAAAGTTAATTGTTTGCAATGATTTTTAATTGATGAATTGTTTGCAATGATTTTAATTGATGCAATAAGCAGATGTTTATAATGATGGATTATGGGTCATCATTTTAAAATTAACATTAGAGCACTGTCCTCTTTGTACTGAACTAATGTTTGCTAGAATTTTTCTCTAAATATTAAGACGAACTACATAGTTGGTACTGGTTTAAAATTAATCCATAGCTTTATGTATAAGGGCCATCCTTGCTTTATGTATAAGACCATCCTTAAAAAAATGTTGGTTTGCTGTGCTCCAACCCAAACAGTTTCAAATGGATAGGTAGGTTGGACCATTTTGTTTTACTAAATCCTCTGACAGTGGTAAAGCGTTTTACAAACACATAGTGTCCTGCCTGTATTACACATGCAATTTGTTTTAATGTGTCTCGAGTTTGGATTGATGTCATAATAAATATAAAATTTGACATTATAAAAACATATATAATCAGATATTGACGTGATTTGCGGTCGCTGGATAAAATGGACTATTTTATGGACCCAGTTTATTTCTCATAAAAAACAAAACAACTTTGAGTAAAACTGCACCAAACTTTCGTCGAATATAAAGCGCACAATTTCTGCCATATAAGTATTCTTTCTACTATTATGTTTCACATGCAAAGGTGTTGAATTACTGTCATGTACTATATGGTTGACATTGCTCGTGCCTAAATGCGTACATCGTTGAAAAATTCACTTGACCATATCTCATCGATTTTGGATTATTTGGATCAAAAGATGGCTGACCGATAGTCCTTAATACTTAAAAAAAGTTGGGTAGCTGCCTTTTCGAGTGAGGTCAGTCGGAGCACAGAAAACAAAGAATTTTAAGGATGGTCTAATAAAGTATTCATTAAGCAATTGATTTTTGCTTCTGTTTTGTTTTTTTAGAATTAAATGGGAAGTTGGACTTGATCGACAAATTGGATCTGCGGAAAGGTGTCTATCCAACATTTTGGACAACTGTACTAACATTTATGACATTATTTATATAAAGAAAGATCAGAGAAAGTTGTATCTATGTCAGTTGATAGAGTTGAACAATGGCTATGACAAGTGGGGAGCGGGCAGCGCTGTGGAGAAAACGTCAGAAGGAAAACCCGGAGAAACACTGACAGTATAAAGAAAAAGAACAATGTAAGAAAAGGAAAAAACTAGGTTTAGTTAAGCCAATTGATGACATGATTGTAAGAGAAAACAGAAAGACACGTAGAAATTGGAAAAAGAACCAGAGTATGAAAAGAGCAAGAGATAAAATGATTTTGCAACACATAGAAAACCTCTTTAGTCCTCCAAACAATCCAAATGAAATAACTGATCAGAATAACGGTGACAACAACACACATAAAAATAAATGAAGGAAAAGAGTTCGAAAAGATCGTGCAAAAGCGTACAGAGAGATTCTTAAGCTCCGAGTAGAGTTGGATTCGGAACGCAGGCTAAAGGAAAGATATAGGAAAAGAGCCCTACGTATCAGGAAGAGAAATGAAACAGAAATTGAGCGATCAGTAAATCGACAAACACGATGTAAAGAGTTGAGAAAAATGCTAATATTCCACCGTGTTCTGATAGCAAATATAAAAAATGATATATAGGGTCCTATAGAAACCACAGCGTCCGAACGCAATGGCATCAGCTAAGTACATGGAAACAAAGAAGAGAAAAGAAAAGCAGCTAATTCGGAGTATAATTTGGAGAGATTCAATTATGAAAAAGTATAGATTGGGCAAACTAGAAAGTAACAGGGTTTAAACACATGAAAAGCGACACCACATTGAGAATTATAATTGCAGTTAAGAAGCTGTCTTTTTTGAAATTGTCTACTATACTCAGGTAATGAGCAAAATTGGGACGAACCGATTCTTCTGGCCGCTGCTTGAGGATAGACTGTGGTATAGGAGGGAAAAGATTGTGACCTTGTTGCAAACATCACCACAACCTGTCACAAAACGACATCACCTAATAGACCCGGCTGTGTGGCTTTTGATTGTAAATGAACTCAAACTTTAAGTGACATTTAAAAGTCTTTGAAATGAATTAAATGAGCCATTCGGTTCAGTTCAGTGTAATTTGTTCTGATAGTTATAATTTGTTCTAATAAAGTCATAAATTGTTATAAAGTGTTAATATGAGTATTTCAATTATTTATGTCATTTTCGTAACAACATGTGTCATTCACACAACGAAATGTCATTACCGTAACAGGTGTTTAAAAAGAGGCTATTAGGTTAATCTGTTAATAATTTTATTATACCATTGCATTTTTATTGTTAAAGGTAATTTTGGTTGTTTAATTAATTTCTTCAATGCAAACGAATAAAACCCATTTAGGGTTTTAGGGTTTTATTCGTTTGCATTGATGAAATTCAAATTTCCCTGAGGTTTCTTTTTATACATTCTATGAATTTATGCACTCACACATTAACAATGACTTGGTTATTATATAAAATATGGCTGATGCAAACCTAATATACAAATAGAAAGTCAGTGTTATAATAAAATAAGATACATTAACATGTTATTAATTTCTCTTTTAATTTTATTAAATATTGATAATTTTATTGTCGTTGTGGTAATGACAAACTTGAAACCCTGTTCTCTCAGTTTTGTTACTAGATATGAAAAATATCAATTTAAAATCACTGCCGATCATTGGATTGGTTCGATAAAAGTCTATTTTAGAACATAATATCAAAAGAAAGACATTTCATTCACTTCTTTTTCAAAAATACACTTAAATGTAGAATTACCCCACACCACCAGAATATTAAACCGTGAGAGCTTTGATTCTCACAGCTAGTAGATACCCAGCTATATTACATATTCTGTGATGAATTATAGAAATTTCCCAGTTTGAGAAAATCTATAACATATCTTTTTCTCTACTGTGCTATCTCGCCTAGTGTGCAAGATATCACAGTAGCCAAATGTTATGAACTAAACGATAGACGTCACGAATTGACGTCATGACATTACTTCGCGCTGTCGCCAAAGGACAATCGTGCAAACTCGCTCATTTCCGTAGATCATCGGAAATATTATTTTTTGGAAAAAATAAATAAAAATAAAATGGTTGAGGCAGTTCCGATTGGCCAAAGGAGTGACAGAAGAAGGAATACTTGTGTCAAAAGATGATTGGAAAGAAATTCATCACATATATATATTATATAGTTTAATTAACATTTTTGTCGTGATACGGAAAATAATTCACTCGTGAGAAATATTCTTGCGATATAGAAACTCGTGCGAAAACGCACTCGTTTCTATACGAGTATCGAAAGAATCTTTCTCACTCGGGAATTATTTCCCGTATCACTTCAACAATGTTAATTAAACTCTATATATCCGGATCATGGATATACAGATCTATGATTTACTATATACATAAACATCCCGGAAGTTAATCTGAACAACACAGATACTTCAGTAAAATACATTATTGATTAAAATCCTTCATAATATACAATTTCCACTTTATTTTATCCGATATTTTATTTTAAATGTGTGCAGATCTAAATGAATATGTAGATATTCATTGGGGGTATTTATTGTGGATACATTTTGGTTTTGTAATACTAGTAAGTCATGTTATTAATTGTTATTAGGCAGGAGACAAAACACAGTAGGACCATACATCACAGACAAAAACACAGTAGGACCATACATCACACACAAAAACACGGTAGGACCATACATCACACACAAAAACACGGTAGGACCATACATCACACACAGAAACACGGTACGACCATACATCACACACAAAAACACGGTAGGACCATACATCACACACAGAAACACGGTACGACCATATATCACACACAAAAACACGGTAGGACCATACATCACACACAAAAACACGGTAGGACCATACATCACACACAAAAACACGGTAGGACCATACATCACACACAAAAACACGGTAGGACCATACATCACACACAAAAACACGGTAGGACCATACATCACACACAGAAACACAGTAAGACCATATATCACACACAAAAACACAGTAGGACCATACATCACACACCAGTAGGACCATACATCACACACAAAAACACAGTAGAACCATACATCACACACAAAAACACAGTAGGACCATACATCACACACAAAAACACAGTAAGACCATATATCACACACAAAAACACAGTAGGACCATACATCACACACCCGTAGGACCATACATCACACACAAAAACACAGTAGAACCATACATCACACACAAAAACACAGTAGGACCATACATCACACACAAAAACACAGTAGGACCATACATCACACACACAAACACACAGATAAAAAGTCCAGACGCCATTGTGCCTATAATCGTCGGGTAGGACGCCTGTCGTAGGCGGACGGACTATAATCCTTAGAAATACACACGCACATACATAGCAATTATGGTTTAATATTCTGTAGCTACCATGGCAGGACCATTATTCTGTACCTACCATAGTAGGATCAGCTCTTATGATTTAGTATTCTGTACCTACCATAGTAGGATCAGCTCTTATGATTTAGTATTCTGTACCTACCATAGTAGGATCAGCTCTTATGATTTAGTATCCTGTACCTACCGTAGTAGGATCAGCTCTTATGATTTATTATTCTTTACCTACCGTAGTAGGATCAGCTCTTATGATTTAGTATTCTGTACCTACCGTAGTAGGATCAGCTCATGATTTAGTATTCTGTATCTACCATAGTAGGATCAGCTCTTATGATTTAGTATTCTGTACCTACCATAGTAGGATCAGCTCTTATGATTTAGTATTCTGTACCTACCATAGTAGGATCAGCTCTTATGATTTAGTATTCTGTACCTACCGTAGTAGGATCAGCTGTTATGATTTAGTATTCTGTACCTACCATAGTAGGATCAGCTCTTATGATTTATTATTCTTTACCTTCCATAGTAGGGTCAGCTCTTATGATTTAGTATTCTGTACCTACCATAGTAGGATCAGCTCTTATGATTTAGTATTTTGTACCTACCATAGTAGGATCAGCTCTTATGATTTAGTATCCTGTACCTACCGTAGTAGGATCAGCTCTTATGATTTATTATTCTTTACCTACCGTAGTAGGATCAGCTCTTATGATTTAGTATTCTGTACCTACCGTAGTAGGATCAGCTCATGATTTAGTATTCTGTACCTACCATAGTAGGATCAGCTCTTATGATTTAGTATTCTGTACCTACCGTAGTAGGATCAGCTCTTATGATTTAGTATTCTGTACCTACCATAGTAGGATCAGCTATTATGATTTATTATTCTTTACCTACCATAATAGGGTCAGCTCTTATGATTTAGTATTCTGTACCTACCATAGTAGGATCAGCTCTTATGATTTATTATTCTTTACCTACCATAGTAGGGTCACCATAGTAGGGTCAGCTCTTATGATTTAGTATATATTCTGTACCTACCATAGTAGGATCAGCACTTATGATTTAGTATTCTGTACCTACCATAGTAGGATCAGCTCTTATGATTTAGTATCCTGTACCTACCGTAGTAGGATCAGCTCTTATGATTTATTATTCTTTACCTACCGTAGTAGGATCAGCTCTTATGATTTAGTATTCTGTACCTACCGTAGTAGGATCAGCTGTTATGATTTAGTATTCTGTACCTACCATAGTAGGATCAGCTCTTATGATTTATTATTCTTTACCTACCATAGTAGGGTCAGCTCTTATGATTTAGTATTCTGTACCTACCATAGTAGGATCAGCTCTTATGCTTTAGTATTCTGTACCTACCATAGTAAGATTCTCACCCTTGATGCAGCAACCACAACCGCGAAAGAATATATAAGAAAACTAGTGTTTCTGTAAAAAAAAAAAAAAAAAAAAAAAAAAAAAAAAAAAGAGAGAAGGGGAGAGGGATGGGAGTTATTTGTATATATAGTTGTACTTAACTGTTATTCCGTATCTATGTACTGCATTTAGTCAAAACACATGTAAAGCGGTCAATCAGCATGTTTTTAATGCTTAAGAAATATAGTTGTCAGGTGATCTTTTATTGTTTCTGTACAATATATATCATAGTGTAAATGTCCATTATGTAAATATGTTGTGGGAAATATAGGACATTTTTGTGTGTTGACCAATACGCCACATACAATGCACAAACCAAATCAAAGGACAACGTTTATTCTGAAAATTTATAATACAGTTTAACCCATAAATTATAAAATAACTTCGTAAATATATAACTAGTTTGAACTTTATTGAAATAAGTCTTAATTGTCTAACGGCCGGCCACACATGGGCAAAAACAAGTCGTGAGCTATATAATCTGACAACTATTCGCTTATATTATATTCAGGTGACAAACAAAAACGTCAACATCTGTATAAAATGTTGTTCAACTATATATGTGCCATTTAAACGCCAAACCGCTCAATTTCGGGGGTGAATTTACCATACCCACTAACTTATTTACTGTGTCACAATTGTTTGTTTTCCGTGTGGTCTTTAGTATGGTACCTTATACATTTTTTATGGTAGTTTAAGACCAACGTGTCTCCTGCATCTCATAAGATGCGTCTAAGTGGAGATGAACAGTCAACATTTGCAATAACTGCAGTTTTGGGGTGAGAAAGTGATTTCTTGCATACCGGATAAGGATATCCGTGATTTTACCGGGGCTAGATATTTCCATCTCACCCTAAAAGTCGAGCACAGACATATTAATAACATTATTAGGTCTGTGGGTCGAGATAAAATTCACGCGCGCACCAACATCCGGTATGCAGGAAAACATGTAAAACGTTAGTAGCTGGCGGCGTCAACGCACAACATGTTTCGGATATGCAAGTCACGGGTATTCGGTTCAGATAGGGAATTCCAACCCTCGGTATAAATGTATACCTCGGGTTGGAATTCCCTATCTTCACCCATGAACAATTCTTATAAGGCTCGGCTTGGTTTTATCTCGACGGAAACAAAATGAAGAGCAAACCTGGAATGTTTTGTCTTTTAGCGCCAGATGACATTTATGTACGTGATAATGCGCCATAAAGCCCTATCATTTCAACTGGCTCTTGTTTAGTTTCTTAATTCCGGGCAACGTGTTAACGATTGATTATCATAGTCATCTAGGTATTAACTTATGTTGGAGTGTCTCGGTTCCCGGTAAAAGCGAGGTAATGATAGCAAATAAACCGGTTTAAATCAATTTGAACTTAATATAAAGATTGAAAAACAAGATATGTATCGCTCGTTCAGTCTTCTAAATCTGAAACAACTTCTTTGTTCTATATTTGGATTTAACGATAACTGCAGTTCTTGTAAACTTTGATTTGCATCAAATACAAACAAGAGAGAGATTACGATTACAAACAAGACAGAGAGAGGAGTATCAGACTCGGTTTTATTGAGTCTGTTCATGAAAGGTAGTATAAAGTTCAACATCTCTCACGTCCCACTAGCAACGGCCTAATAAATCGTTCGAACCATGTAGTTTTGGAGAATGAAGCACTGACTTTGGCTCAACACATTGCTTCCATATATACGCTTGTTAATTAGTGAAGATACAGTGTCGTTTTGCATGAGAGCAAGCTGACATTCAGTTTTTCGTGACTTTAAGAATAAAGCATACCGACATTTATCTATGTCATCGAATGCATCGTTTTTTGAGTAGCAAAGGGCCATATAATGCTCATCATTTGCATAGTTTGCTCCGAGGCACTGAGGGAGTCGCCACAATATTTAATAAGGCAGATATTCAATAAATATTTTAACAGCAATACCGTACACAGATGAAACCGAATCTTATACACTGGTCAAAATTGCTAACCGGTCATTTTATTATTTGGAATATTATATCAAATATTGTATATTTTGAGTTGATATTTCATACAAATAAATATGAGCAGCAAACAAAACAATCAATACACTTTGTAACTTCAAAATCCGCACTTCCGGTCTCATGGCTTATTTTGGCGCGAAATCGCATTATTCTCCCGTGATGCACGAGGTAAGATTTGAACATGTGTTTGTGTTCTCGGAATTGTTTATCGTTTCAATCCCAAACAAAAACTTACTAAAAATTAAATAAAAAATGCGTCGCATGACAACGGAAGAGCGTGGACGGGCCGTCGGTATGATTATTGCTGGTACTTCGATTCGGCAGGTAAAGGACATTGCGTAATTTGTTCATTTTTATTAATTTATTTAATCGATTTTCTACGTTTTATTTTCTCTTTTTCAAGTCCAGTATTGTGTATTATAATATTCCTCATCCTTCCGGCAGGTTAGTTTATTCATGTTTACTTGTCTGTCCGTCCGTCCGTCCGTCCGTCTCTTCGTTTGTTCGTTCGTACATGATTCTGTCTAACCATGTTCATTATTTCTGAAAAAGTCGCAAGCATGAGTTGTTTTATATGTATAGGTAGCCAGAACAGTCAACAGAAGTTTTTCAACAATTCACGACCTTTGGCTCAAGTACAATCGCACCGGAAGTGTTGATGACCTTCACCGAAGGCCAAAAAGACGTGTGACAACGCAGCGTCAAGATCGCTACATCCTTGTAACACACCTTCGTAATAGAAGAATAACAGCGACTGATACTGCCAGACGTTTAATAGGCGTCCATAATAGAAACTTGAGTGATCAAACAGTACGAAATCGACTACGGATCATGGGATTGAGAGCGAGAAGACCTTTTGTGGGATTAGTATTGACTGGAAGACACCGGCGAATTCGTCTTCAGTGGGCCAGAAGGCATTTGAGGTTCACCAGAGCAGACTGGGCAAATGTCGCCTTTACAGATGAGTCCAGATTTAATCTTCAGAAGTCCGACGGTAGAGAGCGAATTTATCGACGACTTGGGGAACGATATTCGGATAATTGCGTCAACGAAAGATCTCGTTTTGGAGGAGGGTCAGTGATGGTTTGGGGAGGTATTAGTTTGCACACTAAAACTGATATGGTGGTTGTTCGAGGAAACCTGAACGCAGACCAATACCAGCAACAAATACTTCGACCAACGCTTATTCCCCATATTCGCGCTAACCGTGGGATGACATTCATGCAAGACAATGCACCTTGCCATACTGCAAGAACTACCCGTCAGCTACTTCAGGGCAACAACATTCGAACAATGGAGTGGCCGCCATGTAGTCCGGATTTAAATCCAATCGAACATGTGTGGGACGAAATCGACCGTCGTGTGCGACAGTTACCAAGGCAACAACATATTGCTGACCTCACAAGGGACATAGTCAATGTTTGGAATAACATACCTCAGCGTATTCTCCATAACTACATAAATTCCATGCGACAACGCTGTTTAGCTGTTGTACGCGCAAACGGCGGTCATACGCGATATTGATTTTTGTAAATTTTGAAATTACTGGTATCTATGAATTTCGATAAAATAAACTTCTTTGAAATTCATAAAATACTTTGCTTTACTGATGTGATTACTTATAGAACATTTTTCAATACATTTATTTCCAATTTCACATATATTATTTTTTTCTGAGACAAATAAATAAGAAAATAACAAGTGATCGGTTAGCAATTTTGACTAGTGTATAATGATTGCAAGCATAATTTGCATGTAAATTTCGGAAACATCATTTCGATTAAAAGTCTCAGATATGTCTGGCATAAAACGTCGATTCCGAGCCATTTCTGATGTGAATGCCATTTTATCATCACAATCAATTGCATTAGACACGCTCAGTTGCATTAGGCATACACACGATGAATGCATCTGTGTCAGGACTGTGAACAATGGCATATGCATAATCATCATTTATTGCATCTTTCACATGCAAAACGTAAAATAATTACCATTCTTACTCATCGCAAAAACACATACCAATAATAAGAATCATTATTTCCACGTTTAAATTCGTTGATGTCCGTTTTTATTGGTTTTTATACATAACTTGCATATTTACATTAATAATAAGTATTTAAATGGTCCACAGCAAATTGTTGTTTCACATTACTATATGTTGACGAACACAGAATAATGTAACAACGTGCAAACTCCCAAATAGCAAATTCAACTCCCAAGTAGCAAATTCAACTCCCAAATAGCAAACTCCCAAATAGCAAACTCAGCTCCCAAATAGCAAACTCAACTATCAAATAGCAAACTCCCAATTAGCAAACTCCCAAATAGCAAACTCAACTCCCAAATAGCAAACTCACAATTAGCAAACTCAACTCCCAAATAACAAACTCCCAAATAGCAAACTCACAAATAGCAAACTCAACTCCCAAATAGCAAACTCAAAAATAGCAAACTCCTGAATAGCAAACTCAACTCCCAAATAGCAAACTCCCAAATAGCAAACTCAACTCCCAAATAGAAAACTCCCAAATAGCAAACTCCCAAATAGCAAACACACCTCCCAAATAGCAAACTCCCTTTTATTTAACAAACAGTCTACATTATACTGGATTTATTATTCGCGGTATAATTGCAGTGTCTGTTTAAGAGGAATTGTTTTGCCCAATTTTGATACTGATACGTAACTTATATAACTTGACATCCAGACTAGGTCCAATATGCTTGCATAAAGTCTTTATTGTGTCGTTAAAGGGACAGGCGGCAATCTTCACGTTGTTATCAAGGGTTAAAATTAGCGTCTCGATTTATTAATCCAGTATCATTGCAACTTTAAACCTGCTTACCAATATAATCAACAATTAGTAATATGCAAAAACAGTTTGCTTTCGTAATTTTCTTATATTTAATATTAATGATTGAACAAATGCAACGTATGCATAAAAACAAACGGGACGCCGCAACATTTTATAAAATCAAGATTGCCATGTGTCCCTTTAATCGAGTCATACACTTTATCATACAGCTTGCCGTCTTGGGAGTGTAAGAAAGCCATGACATAAATGTAATAAAACACTAGTGTAATACATATGCAAATGAAGACCAACAGGTCGCTCGGTCTTTTTCGTTCAATTCTGTGAAGAATCGGTGTGGCCAGAGCAGTCAAAACTGTGGCCAGTTCCGACTGCTCGTCGGTGTGGCCAGTTCCGTCTCCTCGGTGTGGCCAGATCTGACTGCTCGGTGACACCAGTTCCGACTGCTCGGTGTGGCCAGTTCTGACTGCTCGGCGTGGTAAGGAGGAGACCACAGCAACATAATTTTTATATAAGCAGTTACATTAAAAGGACACTGCAATCTTGACGTGTTTAAACTCGCGGTGTCCCTTAGTTTTTCTAAATAACTTGCATGTTTGTTAATATCTTTAAAACAATACTTATTTGAATATTTTAACGCAAATTGTTTTTACATATAACTAATATTTGATTACATTACACTATGTTTAAACCTATGGCAGAATGGCGAAGACCGTTTATAGACCATATTGCACTAATTTTGATGCTTGATAACTTCTCAAAATTGCTATGTGTCCCTTTAATAATTGTTCGTTATGTGGCATTTGTTAAAATTTGTGATAAAGAGAATCACATATTCGTGCCTATTTAACACTGCATATATTATACTCGTTGAATAACATTGGTATGAGGCTCGGTTATCCAACTCGTTTAATATTTGACAGACGCTCATGTAGGATCCTCTAATAATCGTTTTCACGTCCCGACCATACCTTAATTATATCAATTAATTTGTGATGGCTTTTATTTATCTGCTTAATTATATGTTAAAAGTAAATTGTCATTTAAGCCAGTTATGTTTTGTTCACTGATAGCATTGCGCGACCCCCTTTAAAATGAGAGGCCCTTCGTCATGCAACAGCATCGCCGGCCACACTACATACTCGATCATTGATCCAGTGTGTGTGTATGGCTTGTACACGTCTTATATTATATTCCTTCTTAAAACTCCTTTCATTGACGTCACTCTTCAGAAGAGCCATCGGAGGAGTTTGCACGACCATCATCCAGCCAACGAAGATGCACTTTCTTATGTATGGCTTCAAGGATTCTATGCAGGTTTCGTCCCAGGTGGATTTGATGTATGCCTGCAATATATAAGAGCACAGGTACTATGCTAATCACCAGCAGCTCAGGAGATTGCGAGTGTCCATATGATTAACACTTTTCTATGGACGGCCAAACCCATGAAAATATATAACTATTTAAGACGGATGTCTCTTGTCTCACGATTTACAAAAACGGCAGTCCATTCAATCACGTTTGTATTTTAATTTAACGTCATATTAACCATTTAATGTACTTTTTCAGACCGTTCAATATAAGCGTTAAACCGTTTTGATGAAAACACGAATCGTTTTATAATAGATGAAACCGTTTAATGACACGCGTTTGAACCATCTAGTAAGTTATGAACTCATTGTAACAAAACTCCAAATCTTTATAACGATGAAACATGTCAATGGGTATCAACTGGAATCATATAATCAATAGACCATCGAAACCGTCTGGTGTCTTTTGAAATAGTTTAGTAAAAAACAAAGATCATACAATATATCTTTTAAATTGTAAAACTCCATTTCATTTAGTGCAAGTATTTTCAAACATATCTAAATGACTCTCAGGTGTTTTACTAAAACTATTCAGTGTAAAATGAAGTTTATCATTGTCTTTGTTCTTTTGGCGTCAGTCTGGGCTCTTTAAAACAGCAGATAATAATTATTACTCTTTATTCTCAGAAACTACTTCACTGACAATTATAAAAGTGTGTGCATAAAGGAAGTTTATTAGGGTCAACTTGGTATTGCCATGGGTATATATTTGAATTTATAAAATCACATCATCTACGACCGGCAATTGACAATGCCCGTGTCGTTTAAAGCTGCTTGTGTACAGACAAGCGCGTTCGTGTAGAAATTATTGAACAGCTATATACAAGCGAAGTCTTACCTTCTGTACCATTGGAACAAAAGAAAGGGCCGTGTCTTTTCTTAGATTTATATATTTTTCCTCAATGCTCATTCGTTTCGTTATCTGAAATAAATAAATAAAGTTTTGCTTATTTATCGAGGTGTCGAGCATCCTACCACAAACTAAAACTAGAATACCATTTCGAAGCGTCAAACACACTACGACAAACTAACTAATACTAGTATATCATATATGAAGCATCAAAACCCCTACGACAAACTAAAACTAGTATACCATATCGAAGTGGTTTAAACATATTTTATTTCTCATTATTATTACAGCATGGAATCTGTACACAATAGCAGAAAAAGGATTAGAACGAAAGTAAAATACTTATGATTTTCTTATCCTATGTATGGAATTAACTGTACACAGTTGATGGCATAATAAACAGTAGTTAGTCGATACGTTTACAATATACAAGCTGCAAGTATGAAAAAAGCAAAAGCTACGTTAACTGATACTAGAATAATTCTTAGCAAACATGATAAGATGAAGTAGCACTTAAATATAATAGAAAATGAAATAAAAAGAACAAACAAAAGTGTCGAAATCCCTACGACAAATTAAAACTAGTATACCATATCGAAGTGTCGAACTCCCTACGACCAAATTAAAACTAGTATATCATATCGAAACGTCAAACCCCTACGACAAACTAAAACTAGTATACCATACCGAAGTGTCGAGCCTTCTAAGATAAACTAAAACTAAGTATACCATATCGAAGTGTCGAACCCCCTATGACAAACTAAAACTAGTATACCATCTCGAAGTGTCGAACTCCCTACGACAAACTAAAACTAGTATACCATATCGAAGTGTCGAGCTTTCTAAGATAAACTAAAACTAGTATACCATATCGAAGTGTCGAACTCCCTACGACAAATTAAAACTAGTATATCATATCGAAACGTCAAACCCCTACGACAAACTATAACTAGTATACCATATCGAAGTTTCGAACTCCATACGACAAACTAAAATTAGTCTACCATATCGAAATGTCGAACTCCCTACGACAAATTAAAACTAGTATATCATATCGAAACGTTAAACCCCTACGACAAACTAAAACTAGTATACCATATCGAAGTGTCGAGCCTTCTAAGATAAACTAAAAGTAGTATACCATATCGAAGTGTCGAACCCCCGACGACAAACTAAAACTAGTACATCATATAGAAGTGTTGAACCCCCTACGACAAACCAAAAATAGTATTATCCATGTGGAAGCATCAAAACCCCTACGACAGACCAAAACTAGTATACCATATCCAAGTGTCGAACCCACTACGGCAAACAAAACTAGTATACCGTATCGATGTGTCGAACCCCCTACGACAAACCAAAACTAGTATACCATATCGAAGTGTCGAACACCCTACGACAAACCAAAACTAATATACCATATCGAAGTGTCGAACACTCTACGACAAACAAAACTAGTATACCATATCGAAGTGTCGAACACCCAACGACAAACCATAAGTAGCTACAGTATACCATATTGAAGAGTCGAACCCACTACGACAATTTAAACTAGTATACCATATCGAAGTGTCGAACACTCTACGACAAACAAAACTAGTATACCACATCAAAGTGTCGAACCCCCTATGACAAACTAAAACTAGTATACCATATCGAAGTGTCGAACACCCTACGACAAACCAAAACGAATATACCATATCGAAGTGTCGAATACCCTACGACAAACCAAAACTAGCTATAGTATACCATATTGAAGAGTCGAACCCACTACGACAAACTAAACTAATATACCATATCGAAGTGTCGAACCCCCTACGACAAACTAAAACTAGTATAACGTATCGAAGTGTCGAGCACCCTATGACGAACCTCCTACGTCAATATATAACTGGTATACCATATTCCTTAAAGACACGCATTAATTATTTTTTTCTAACATACTTGTGGAAAGAAGTAGAGTGTAAAGGTATTCAACAACTGTGTGGCAAACATAACCATAAACATACTTAACCATAAAAAGACTTAACTATAAACAAATTTATATAATCATAAACATACTTATCCACGAACATACTTAACCATAAAGATACTTAACAATACACATAAGTAATCATAAATATACTTAACAATGCACATAATTAATCATAAACATACTTAACAATACACATGCTTAACCATAAACATACTTAACAATACACATACTTACTTACCCATAAACATACTTAACAATACACATGCTTAACCATAAACATACTTAACAATACACATACTTAACCATAAACATACTTAACAATAGACATACTTAACCATAAACATACTAAACAATACTCCTTCTTAATCATAACGATATTTAACAATACACATACTTAACAATAAAGATACTTAACAATACTCCTACTTAACCATAAAGATATTTAACAATATCATACTTAACCATAACCATACTTAACAATACACATGCTTAACCATAACCATACTTAACCATAAACATATTTTACAATACTCATACTTAACCATAAACATACTTAACAATACATACTTAACCATAAACATACTTAACAATACTCCTACTTAATCATAAAGATATTTAACAATATCATACTTAACCATAAACATACGTAACAATACACATGCTTAACCATAACCATATTTAACCATAAACATATTTAACAATACTCATACTTAACCATTAACATACTTAACAATACATACTTAACCATAAACATACTTAACAATACTCCTACTTAATCATAAATATATTTAACATTACACATACTTAATCATAAAGATCCTTAGCAATACACATACTTAACCATAAACATACTTAACAATACTCCTACTTAACCATAAATATTTTTAACAATACTTATACTTAACCATAAAGATACTTAACAATACTCATACATAACCATAAATATACTTAACAATACTCATAATTAATCTTAAAGATATTTAAAATTACACATAATTAATCATAAACTTACTTAACAATACACATACTTAACCAAAAATATACTCAACAATACTCTTACTTAACCATAAAGATACTTAACAATACTCATACTTAACCATAAAGATACTTAACAAAACTCCTACTTAACCATAAAGGTACTTAACAATACACATGCTTAACCATAAAGATACTTAACAATATTAATACTTAACCATAAAGATACTTAACAATACTCCTACTTAACCATATATATACTTAACAATACTCCTACTTAACCATATAGATACTTAACAATACTCATACTTAACCATAAAGATACTTAACAAAACTCCTACTTAACCATAAATATACTTAACAATACTCATACTTAACCATACAGATACTTAACAATATTCATACTTAACCATAAAGATACTTAACAATACTCCTACTTAACCATATAGATACTTAACAATACTCATACGTAACCATAAATATACTTAACAAAACTCCTACTTAACCATAAATATACTTAACAATACTCATACTTAACCATAAAGATATTTAACAATATTCATACTTAACCATAAACATACTTAACAATACTCCTACTTAACCATAAAGATACTTAACAATACACATACTTAACCATTAACATACTTAACAATACTCCTACTTAACCATAAACATACTTAACAATACATACTTAACCATAAAGATACTTAACATGGAAAGGGTTATTCTGTCGAATGCACTGCCCGAGGGCAAGACCATGACCGCCTCCCGATATTCGAAGGTAGGCGATTTTGTTTTTGAATATCAAAGATTAATAATTGTTATCATAAATTGTAACACATTTTTACAAATGCTTCCAAAACATTTCATTCTGCATCATATCAGGATAACGCCCCTGCCCATAAGGCTGCAGAAAAAACTAGAACAATTGAATCCCTGAACATAAAGAACATCCACCCTATCCGCCAGATTTGGCCCCAAACGACTTCTTTCTTTTTCCAACGTTGAAAGGAAAACTCCGTGGTAAACGGTACGACTCAACTGCCAGTAGATGTTCAGAATATTCTTAAGACCATGCCATCGGACGATTGAGCATATTAATCTTTATTCCTGGGTTAACAGATGGAAGAAATGTATATATAACACAGGAAACTAGTTTGAGAAGGTTTAATTCAAACCATTTTGGAGCTATATAAAATCTAAGAAACAAGATAGTATTGGAACAGCACCATTAAACTTACATGGTAAATTAATAACGGACGCCAAAAGCAAGGCGGATATTTTGATAGACCAGTTCAAATTCGTGTTTACACGGGATACAGACTCTAAACTCCCAACTATCAAAGAGCATAATAATATACCAACTATGCCAAACATAACTATACATTGAAATGGAATCGAGAAGATTTTAAGGAACATAAATACATCCAAAGCCATGGACCCAGACGGCATCCCAAATATTGTTCTTAACATATGTGCTGAAGAACTCTCTCATGGACTAACTGTGATTTTTCAATTCTCATCGGATACCGGAACTTTACCTCCAATCACTCCAGTATTTAAAAAAGGGAATATGCATTTAGCTGAAAATTATCGCCCAGTCTCATTAACTACTGTATACTGCATGATTTTGTAACATATAATCTGTAGTCACATACTAAAACACCTGGAAAGACATGGAGTGTTAACGTCTCTAAATCATAGCTTCTGATCTGGTTATTCGACCGAGACCCAACTACTCGTTACTGTGAACGACACGAAAACCCAGATGGACATCGCTATATTAGATTTTTCGAAGGCCTTCGACACGGTCCCTCACAACAAACTCCTTCACATATTAGAGGCATATGGAGTCAGAGGCAGCTTACATACATGGCTCTCTTCATTTCTGAAAGATTGACAAATGAACGTTGTTGTCGAGGGAGAGCACTCAGCGACAGCCCATGTAGAATCAGGCGTCCCACAGGGGACCATCCTGGGGCTTCTACTATTCCCATGTCATATAAATGACCTCCCTGAAGTCGTAAATTCCCAAACTAGTAATATAATAATATTAATAATAATAATAATAAATGCTTTATTTAAAGATGGTAACTCAATCAATTTACAACAGTTGTTCTCCCTTGAGGCCATCAACTGAAGAAACATGTAACACACACACATAGTTATATACCTACAATATTATACAATTCTAAAGAGTTTTCTGTTGTAAAATCACAATTCCCCATACATAAACCTTATATACACATACGTTATTTTAAAGTACTTAACCAAATGCATTTGAATTCTTTGATATGTTTGGCTTGTCGCATTGGAGGTGCGATCGAGTTCCATATGACAGCACCAGAATAACGAATATTTTGCTTGTATATACTAAGCCTATGTTTCGGGACAATTAGATCACCATTTGAACAAGTCCTTAATTTATAAGAGGAATGAACTTTTTGAAACAAAGATGTAAGATAGTCTGGAGCACGATTATTGACGCATTTGTAAACCTGTACTGCTTTATGAAATTGAATTCGACCATGGACATTTAACCATTTAAGCTCTTTAAATAAGGGTTTTGGATAATGGATGCATTATATGGCTTATAAAGAATGATCCAAGCCGCTCTCTTTTGTATTTTTTGGATATAGCAATTTCCCCAAATAGTGTCCCCATAATCTAAAATTGGTTGTATATATGCATTGTAATACATAATTCTTGTTTCATGTGTGAGAAATTTCTTGATTTTGCAAAAAAAAAAAATAGTTTTGTTTGTTAAAGAAGTACAAAGATCCCGTGACAGGTTATTATCAAAATATACCCCTAATAATTTTGGACTCTGTACATTTTCTATTGCTGCACTGTTAACATATAATTGTTTTACCTCATTATTAAGTTTAGAAAACTTTTGAGATGTACCTTTAATCATATATTTTGTTTTCATTTCATTTATTATACCCACGTTTTTGTAAAAAACAAAAAACAGGGTATATTAAAATAGCCTCCGTTCGTCCGTCCGTCCGTTACCACATCTCCTCCTAAACCGTTGAACGGATAGGGTGAAGACGGCGTGTAAAAGCAACACTGTTATTGGCTCCGAGCCCAGGGGCCCTCGTGGGGATTGGGCGGGGGTCAAACGGTCAAATACACTAAATATTCAACTACAATGTCATTTTTCCATATTTTTACACAAAACTTGGTATATGTAATTATCTATGAAAGATAAACAACATATCTAACGATTTTATTACTTCGCAAACTCGGACGTCTGCCCGGGGACCCAGGGTGTGTGGGGCTGAGGGATTTGGGGTCTTTTTTTTTTCTTCTTTTTTTTTGTAATTATGTCTCAGATGAAACATTATGATGATGGCTCCGCACCTAGGGGCCCTCAGGGGGGCGTAGGTCAAAAGGTAAAATACACTAACAATTCAATAACACTATCGTTTTTCTATATTCTTGCACATAAGTTGGTGTATGTAATCGTCTATGACAACATATCAAATGATTTCATTATTTCGAACTCGGACGCCTGCCGGGGGCCCAGGATGGGGGTTTGAAGTGGATTAGGGTTAATTTGTTTTGTAATGTTGTAACTATGTCTCAAATGAAACATTATGATGATACATTTGTTTCCCCCTACATCATCGGTGGGGGCTGGAGGAAGGGGCATCAAATACACTAATAATTCAATTACAGTGTAATTTTTTCATACTTTTGCACATTAATTGGTATAATATAGTCCTCTATGAAAGAGATACACAGCATGTCAAATGATTTATTATTTAAAACTCGGACGTCTTCCCTGGGGTTGGGGTTGGAGGGGTGGGTGGTGGGTTGAGGGTAAAGGGGGTCAATTGTTTTTTTGTTTTTTCAAATTATGTTTCAAATGAACATTTTGATGAAGGGTTTACAGTGTATAATAATATGTTTTTCTCCTCTGTGTGTGTGTGTGTGTGTGTGTGGTGGTGGTGGTGGCGGTGGTTCGGGGAGGGGGAAGGTTGTAAGGGGCGTCATAATTTCCAATATACACAAAGTTCAATTGCAGTGTCATTTTTCTATTATCTTTTTTTTTAATTTCGGAAATATACAAGTATACTCCTCTGAAAATAAAAAGCATATCAAAAACCAGTAGTTCCACCTTAGAGGTGTGTTGAGCGGGGGTGGGGTGGAGGGGAGAGAGGTAAATTCGGTCAAATATTTATTTCTCCTTCTCATAAAATGTAATGATTTTGGGAATATCAGTATACTTTGCTCCAGGGTCACCATGGGACTCTGGGATAGCGGTCAAAAGTTCAAATACACAAATACTCTAAACATGTTCTATTCATTTACAGTGTCACACATGTATACAGAATAGCATCAATAGTACTATTTCTGGTCTGAGTATCAAAGAACGATCAAAGCAATTACATGTAAAATGGATACAGGGTTAAAGGGAATTGACCTGTGTGAAGAAAACATGGGTATTTGCGACGGCGTGCCGTCGAATTCGTTCTAGTTAACATTTTGTTTTGCTTAGCCCATTGTTTTGTTTGTTTGAGACTAAGCTGATAAACATGACAAATAGAGCGGTCCAAGTATTGACCCTTGTGGTACCCCCTGTTTTTATAAGACTAATCTTTGAAGTTCTGTCGAAATTTGTATATTCTAGTATCGATTTGTAAGGTATGAATGAACCATTTTAAAGTGCATTTATCAAAATTATAATTTTAACGTTTTGCCAACAAAAATTCATGGTTAACTAGATCAAATGCCTTTTTGAAATCAATACAAACAAGTTCAGTGACATGTCCATTATTCAATTCTTGCAGTAACATATATGTTAGCTTTGTTAATGCTGTATGGCAGGAATGAGATTTTCTTAAGCCTGACTGTCCCCTATACATGAGACCATACATTTCCAAATAGTCAATACACTGGTTGGCTATATGCCTTTCTAGTATTTTTGACAATAGAAATTGGTCTGTAATTACCTGGATCATCAACATCACCCGATTTATATACAGGAGCTACTCTTGCATTTTTTATTGGAATACACATGTCATAATACTAATGTTTATCATGTGACATATCGATTTTGCAAGAATTGGCGCTTCTGTTTTTAAAATGTGAGGGCATATGCCATCTAGACCAGTTGACTTAACTTAATTAAATTAAATTACTTAAAACCTTTGCTTTGCCAGTGGAAATATAAACAGTATTACTAGCTGCAATATTGAGATATGAAGTAGTAGTGGTCTCAAGAAGAATATCAGATGACTTACAATTTTGTATTACTAGCAGTATTACTAGCTGCATCACTAAGATATCACTACGCCCTCAGTATAAATTTTTTTTTCGCTCGCTTCGCTCGCTCGACGCATCATGGCTATTGAGTGGTTTAATTAACACATTGTTAAATCCGTTTATTTGAAAACGCACTTTTTTTATTCATACATGTATGTCCATGTTATTGTAGATAAAATATCAAACAATTTCGTTGCACGCCCTCAGTATAAAAAAAATTCTCGCTCGCTTGACGCATAATGGCTAATGAGTGGTTTAATTAACACATTGTTAAATTCTTTTATTTAAAAATGGAATTTTGTTATTCATACGTGTATGTCCATGTTACTGTAGATAAAACATCAAACAATTTAGATGGACGCCCTCAGTATAATTTTTTTTCTCGCTCGCTCGACGCATAATGGCTAATAAGTGGTTTAATTAACACATTGTTAAGTCCTTTTATTTGAAAACGGACTTTTTTACCCTATAAATGCACTACCGCAAACGTTTTATGAGGCTAGAGACGGACCCGAAAATTGACCAAAATCCCCCCCCCCCCCCCCCCCCCCCCCCGCAGCTGAAATCCTGGATCCGTCCCTGGATATGAAGTAGTAGTGACCTCAAAAGGAATATCAGTTGGCATACTATTTGTACATAGACAAGAATGACATACCGAACAAATACTAGTAAATGCATTATATAAAAATAACGTGTTTGTCCTTGAGTATTTATATGGTGAATGGCGTCTTCGTCTTTGCTGCTTTCCTAATTTGTAACACTTGTCATGATACTATTTCATGCACCAATTGCATCTAGTCATGTTACCACTCTTCTCGGTGCAGTCATTGAAACAATATAATTCTGTGATTTCATGTTTGTTTTCCTGTTCCTTATTAGGCTTGTCTTTTTGACGTATGTTTTTCGATGTTTTCTTCGTTCTAGGTTTTTGCTTGTTTTGTACTATTGAGTTTAGTTCAGTGATGCTATCATCCATATGGTTGTCAGGGGCGTACCTGAAGCATTTTGAAACGTACGCCAGATATGAGTAGCGTAGCTGCGAACCGAGCCGCGACGCTGCGATTGGGGGGGTAGGTGTGGGAAGGGGGGGGGTTTGGGGGGGGGGGGGCTCCGCCAAGAAATTTTTGAAAATTAGGAGGCAAATGATGCGTTCTCAAGCTATATTTCAGCGTTAATATGGCATTTTGTTTGACACTAGCCCATAACCCCCTCAGCCTTCAGTTTTTATTGCATATTTGGAACTTTTGGAACTTTTATTTTTTGACTTTTGCTGACGAATTGTACGCATTGGCGTACGTGCGTATGCCTGGATACGCGCCAGGTTGTCCGTTGCGGTGTCGTATGTTTCATCAAGTTGTTGAAGAGTTCTTTGTGAATTCAATGTATCTGTACTTTTATCTGAGAGTAAATCAGAGATTTTTTCATTTGTAAGCTGAGTTTGATCACGTTCAGTGTCATTTATATGTACTTCGCAATCAGAGTAATCCTTGTCCAAAGATTTAACATCAGTCTCTCCTTCGATGCTACTCACGGAGGAGTCGTCCTCACTTTTTTTTTTGCATCCATCTTGTTCAATGCTGTCTGATTTTTAGTAAGACATGATCAATTATTTTATGTTATTGTTAAAACCATCTAAAGAACATTTTTTATTTGCATTTTTTTTGTTCCGCTGCCCATCTCAGTCACTATGAGATCTTTGTTTTCGTTAGAGACAAGTTTTTTCTTCATTGCCTTGTTTCTGTTTAATATGTACTCACCTTTTTTTCAAAAAGATTCTCTGGATTAACACTATTGGCAGAATCCGTCGTCATTTTCCGCAAAGAAAGAGTTTTTAATTCACGAATCTCTTGCTGATTATCATTTCCGTATTACAATAGTATCATTTTACTACATCGTTCTGATAATATCCATAATCTTAGACGTTAAATAACCGTTTTAAAATAAAAAATTAAAAGTATTTTTACGGAGCGTTAAAATGTCAAACTTGTTTCCGGACGAGACGTCACGTCAGTTATCACTATCCGCTGATGATTGTCTGCTATACCGCCAGATAAAGTTTCAACAGGACCATACTATATTACAAAATGTCATGAAAAACTTGGAAAAATGGGCCTCTAGTTGGGGCATGAGATTTAACGCTAAAATGTTACATACTTAATATTAAAGGTAATCGTCTCATTTCTATGAACTTGATAACGTTATACTACAGCAAGTGAATGCAAATCCATATCTTGGTTTAACCATATCGGAGGACCTCCAATGGAAAACTCATATAAACAATATAACAAAAAAACACTCGGTTTTCTTAGAAGGAACTCAAAACATTGTCCAATATACAGTAAGAAACAAGCATATGTTTCCTTAGTGAGGTCTATTCTTGAATATGGCTCAACCGTTTGGCTTACCAATAACAAGATATTATTAAACTTGAAAAAATTCAAAGGAATGCAGCAAGTTTTATTCTAAATGACTACAAGACATGAAGGCTGTGTCACAGGCATGTTACATGATCCAAACTTGCATTCGCTTCAACAGCGCAGATGCGAAATTAGGCTAACGATGTGTTAGTGGTATGGTACCGGCTCCCTAGGCTGACGACTACTTCATTCCACTTAGGAGCAAACGTACGTAAGATCACCCAAAATACATTTACAGACTGCAAAAGTTCCAACCTCGTCGAAAAATATGTAACAAACAATTCAACGTGTTTTAAAGGGCATCAATCAAATACTGACTTATATAATCAAAGTACTGAAAGTACTGAGAATGCAAGGTTTGATAGGAAAGACTGTATGAATATTTGCACGATTGTTGGACATTTAAAATTACCATACATTTGACATAGTTATAGCCAACTTGGCGATCTTGGGCGACATGCAAACATCTCAGAGGTTCGATCCATTCCAAATATATATGATCAATTGTCATTAAACTGTTTCAAATCTAGACTAGAATATTATTTTGCTGATGGATAGACATATTTTTGTTTTTTCATGGCCAAACTGTCACTCAAGATGACCTCCACGTCTAAAATTATGTCATTTACAAGCACTGCATTCCTGGTGATAAATGGAATCGGCTGCATGAAGATCATGTACCGTTTGAATGCGGGAATACACCTCATTAGACCAGCAATCTTTTCCTTTTTCGCATGCTTCAACTATTCGCTCCTGAAAATCATAGGTTCTTTTTGCTTTCATTTCCGAAGCTTATTAACCCTACTGATTGCCACAAAATAGGCAGTCTTCCCTAAATGAAAATGATCTCTCAGACCTAAACATGCGTTGCTACAGTCTTTTCCTGTAGTAGCTTCACATTTTCTCATGTGCCCTGCTATTGATTTATGTAGCTCTGCATGTTTTATGAACATTTTGCCCAGGCTGTACACATAACTTGTCGCCAAGAGCTATACTTGCTCTATTTACACCATTACACCATTTCTTCATTAAAATAACAGTATCTTGTCCATTGTCAAGACGGTCCTCGCAAATTGAACAAATGTTCATTTTCGAAGGTAAAACAGATCTATTATCACAGCTGTACTATCATAAAGAAACTGCAGAAAACATGAACTTGAAGATGTAAGACTGTATTCTGTTATGATTAAATAAGTGCTATACATTCCGCGAAGTGCCGACTCGAAGTACGCTGACATTTTTGTTCAGTTAATATTGCGATGAAACGAGGTACGAAACTGAGGACGAAACGCAATTGCTCATTTTGATACTAAAAGATATTATGAAATGTTCAATCTAGTCATTACAATAATTATAAGGTTAATCATATTATGTTATTATGACACTTCACAAAACATATAACATTATAATCTAGTCAGTAATGTATTATAATGTCAAGTCATTTTATAAATAAAATGACATATTCACTTATCATGGAATTGTGTGTTATTTAATTCCCATTGTCAAAACAAGTTGCATAGATGAAGCTAGATAGTGCTCAGTATAACTCAGGTTTAGGCAAGCACAAAATAGTTTTTATACATATCGTTTTCTCGTCAGTCTACTTTATAAAATCACCCAAACATAAATAGAAAAAGAAATATGTATAAATGCTTAATTAATTAATTAAGGAATTAATTTAGGGTACAATTTTCAAATGCAAATAACTGTAGTACGAACGGGCAAGATTGTAAATGAACTAGTAACCGGATAGCTCAATTATCCGAATTTCGAAATACTCTACAATGTTTTCTTCTGAAGCAAATTTGTCCAATTCTTGTTTTCAAATCATATATTTATATATCGTTTTAGAAATAATTGAAAAAATATTCTGTTGCAATGTTCTCGGGGTGTTTTGTTACTTTCACTTGCCTCATATAGCAATATAGTCGCTGTCAGCAAAGGTATGCGTGCAATCTCCACGCAGAGTTATCGTTCCTTGCACTCACATATATCTCTGCTAAGTACTAAATTACAAGATTTCGGTAAAACCTGTTAAATTGGAACATGTTTGCCTGAAACTTATTTATTTATTGTGTAAATATAATTTTCAGAATATCTGCAAATTAGATGTTGTAAGATTTGAAATAATGTATGAAAACAATTTAGTTTTAATCGGGACTATTTTACAACAAAAATAATACGTACTTAGGTCTCCTCAATCGAAACGCATATGTAAACATTTCAAACAGAAGCTCGATAGCAAAAAATTACTAAAAAACATTAACTCATAAAAATAAAAATTGAAATAATTTAATATAGGTCTATATTTTATCTTTGCAGATCACGAAAAAGGATTTATTATAAACATCGTCATAACTTTTTTGAATAATCACGTGACCTAACCGTTCACCCTACTTCCTTTGACGTTGACCGCGTCAAATGAGGAACTAGTGTACTCTGGGTAGAGATTGGTATGCGTGACGTCACACCGTGTTTCCCCTTGATGAGAAAACACCTTGCAAAAACTCACTTGAATTGTTTTTTGCCCACAACTCATACATAATGAGATTTTCGTAGAGTTTCTCGACCTGTTTATTTGCATAATGGTTGTCTTCAGCATCCAATACGTTGAAGCCTCGATTTATGAGAATAAATGTAGGTTATCCGCCAAATGGCGATGAGGAGGCGCCAAAATGAAGGAGGCTGTGAATGCAAGTTGATAAATCAACCTTGCATTTAAAAACTCATTCTTTGTGAAAACAGTCGTCGAGTGGAACCAACTGGAAGAATGTGTCATCCGCGCAGAGACAATAAACGGCTTTAAAAAAGCCGTCCAAAATGTCAAATTGTTTAATACACCAGCATTGGTTCTGCCGTCGTATACATACAGATAGAAACGGATATGGTGAGAACAGTTAAATGCTTAAAATTGACAACGTCGTTCAAAAATATTATATATATAATATAGTATAGGTGTGTATGTACGAATGTCAGACAACAGTACATTTTGGCTGGTGTACGTGATGAAAGGTTTATAAAATAATTACTTTAGTTGTTTTCAATCCGTCACCCTTTTCCTTATTTTCAACTGGATTCTTTGTTTTCGGTCTCCATCTTGAGTACACCTTGGCAAAGATTTGCAGTTCTTCTAAATCTGTCTTCTCTCTCTGCATTTCGGCAACATTTCCCTGAAAGTATGTTAGAAGACATGTACTTATATGTTTCAAGCGACCTGAAACTTACTAAGAGTTAGCAACAAAACCTATATTGTTGCTAACCAAATATCTGAATTTCAGAATCTTCAGGACACTCTCCAACCTCCGCAAGTGAACTGACAAACACGTTTTCATATATCAAAACTTTTTCGACTCCGACTAGGATCCGAAATCACTACCCGGCGTTGATAGCGGTGACAGTCAAGTGTCACAGTCAGCGCGCTAGACCACTCGGCCACGGAAACTCTATAAATGAGACTATACACATGTTTTTATGATTAGTATATGAATTTCCAATCGAGTCAAGACTCATGTTTTAAAGACTATCAAAAGAAATCCAACAGCTTCATTTAACAAGAGTATCAACCATTAACATACACTCAGCACATTTTTAACGCTACCAGTAAACGTATAACTCTGTAATTCAACCGGGAACACGTTTAGTATGTCAAACAGTTTTAGAACAAGTGAACAACATGAAACTGAAGAGAGAAAAAATAACATATTTTCTTTATTTGTTTTACAAATTGCCACCAACTAAATGAAGCACTCGCTTTAAAAAAAACATGCCATAGAAAGTTTCTTGTCCAGTAGCGGCCTCAATAGCTCATTGGATAATGCCTTGTATTTAAAACCTACACTCATCTGCGCCGCATGGGTTCGCTCCCGGCGGAGGCATGTCTGATGGAAAAATGCATTCTTCATCTCATCTCCCTCTGAGGCTGATATCCCAATATAACTTATAGATGTGTTAACGGGACTTGTAGCGTTTAATGTATTGGCTGGGTCTACTTACATATATTTTTCTTTAAAGACAAATATTTCTTAACATAGTTCAGCATAGACGTCTAATAAGGATCATTTCCATGTGATGCCCTTCACACAATTACTGTAATACTGTGTGCGCAGATAATGCACCACTGTATATTTATGACTTATGAATGTATGTAATTACTATGTAAAGCATGGTATCGAAATTAAATACTATATTTAACTACAAGTGAATTAGCCTGTCTGGATTTTTTTTTATTTACACTGTTCCGTTTAAGTGGGACGACAATAGGGTAAGAGTGAGGTTTGGTGCACCCTAGAATCTGGTTTAACAACCACAGCAACCACAACAACCACAACAACCACAGCGACCGCTGACCGTACCAAGGCGATGCCCTGATTAGTGTCAACCAGATTATGTTGACTTTGCCTCTATTTATCTTTATAAATGTTGTTCGTTTTGATTGCGTATTTTTATTTGACCGTTCTGTGAATACTACATGTCATGTTCCACTTGTATACGTACTTTTACTCTTTGATGTCCCATTGTCATACCTCTGTTGATGGCGTTTTGCTAAAACAACAATTAAACTACTGTCAGTTTCTTTATTATTGTAAACTTTCTTACAGATATCATAGTTCAGATGATCAATCTATGATCCAATACAGTTTTATACGGTAAATTGCATTAACATTTAATGTTTGACAAGAGCCCTCTTTATGAGCACAATATTTGAACTAGTCATTGCAACACGCATTTCAAATCAATTTAAAAACATTAATTTATATGAAAATACTTACTTTATTTGTTATAGCTAGAATATTTTAAAGAATCTCAGTTTTAATTTAACATGCACTATACTACTTTCCTGAAGTATACCTCAAGCTTAGGCGTTTGGAAGTGGTCAGCAAACAGGTTCTGTACAACCTCTTCTGATTTAGATAGTAGGGCTGACGACTTCTCCTTACAGAAATCTACAGCATCCTGAAGTTAAATAAAATAACAACATCTTCCTGGACGTCTAAATAAGTTTCTAAGCCTGTCCAATTTACCGCAATGAAAACTCAAATGCATCACATGGACAGTGTACTTAATTATGAACTTATACCTACATCATGTTATGATGGTATAAACAACCGAGGGCTTCTGTAATACAGTGAGTCTGTCTACCAAACTTCACCCTGTTTTGCAGTTTAAATTTACCTGAAATTTTAGCCCAAATATTTGACATTAGTATATGAAAGAGTATGAGAGTGGACCTTTGGAAACGGCCGAACATGATAAATACGAAATAGTGCAGATTCGGTTTGATTGAGACTGTTCATGAACGGTAGTGAAATATGCTTGCTACCGTTCACGACCCCTAGCCTCGGTTGAGCAGAACTCAATATTCATAAAATCAATAGTACAGAATGTTAACCATCCCGATGATGGCATGCATATGGCGGTGGACATGTTATTTAACTGTCATTATTCCATGTCCAGCGGCGTATGGTCCCTAACTTTGTGTTACAATGTAATTTAACAAGTAATTTAACAAGTGATTTTATATTGGACCAGTTATTAGTCCAAGGTCTTTCATACTTGACCGAGGCCGACTGTCTTTCATACTTGACCGAGGCCGACTGTCTTTCATACTTGACCGAGGCCGACTGTCTTTCATACTTGACCGAGGCCGACTGTCTTTCATACTTGACCGAGGTCGACTTGTCCAGTACGAACAACTGTGCCAATACGTGTCCAATAAAAAAGCTCGGACAAAAGTAGGAGCTTCTGTGAGCTAAGAGTACCAACTCGTGATTATGATCTGGTTTTAATGAAATTGCTATTGACTCAAGTGAGCTAGAATTGGTCTAGTTGAGCTAGTATTGGTTTAGGGGTATTGAAACATGTATTGGCTCAGGTGAGCTAGAATTACTCAAGAAGAGTTAGTATTGGTCAATTTGGGAAAGATATTGCTATTGTCTCAGGTGAGCAAGTATTGGTCTAGTTTAGCTAATTTTGGTCTAGTTGGGATGATATTGATATTGGCTTAGGTGAGCTAGTATTAGTCTGGTTGAGCTAGTATTGGTATAGTTAGGATGAGCTTGGTATTGGCTCACTACTTATATAGAGCATATCTTACATGTGTGCTAGCTGCGAGAATGAATCAGAGCTAGTATGGTGTGTACCTACCACAGAGCTACGATGCCATCCTTTATAGAATAGACAGGTATCAGGGTCGACCCCATCAAGAGAGGTGTCTGAAGACATCAAGTAATGCCTGCAGAAAAAACCGCCTTATTTGAATAGAGTAAACCTTAAATACCACGCATAGAACTCACTAAAGAGAAGAATATCTCGTCGAGCTAGGCATTTTTTGTACGAATGTCCACATTTTTTCTGGAATGTTTACGTTTCAAAATATCTAGCGCTGTCTCGTGCCGTATTTGGAAACATAAACCCGCTCACAACTGACACTAAAAAACGTTAACGGAAAGTGTCAGATGTGTGAGTAGGGCGAGGTTAAGTCCCAAATACGAAACGAGACGTCACACGAGAACGAGATTATTTCGAACGTAAACATTTCTGAAATTAACAGTCGCTTACGAAAACCTAATATATCGGCGGGTTATTTTTCTCTTTTGTGAGTTTTGTGCATGCACGCGTGGTATTTAAGGTTTGTTCTATTGAAATACCGGTTGTTTATGCAGGCATTGCGTGATGTCTTCAGAAACTGCGCCGGAAAGGTGCATATGGGGTTCGGTACGGGGTCCTACGGATAATTCTAACACAAGGAATCATGGCAGTATGGTAGGTACATACTACTATAATTTAAGCCATGATTCTCACGTCTACATGAGAGCCTGTTTAATATTTAATTTATAAAACGAGCTTGCATAAAATATGATGCAGCCTCGCATGATATCATTTTATGCAAGCACAGCCTCGCATCATATTAATTTTATTCACCGAGTTTAATAAATTCGATATTAAATAGGCACGAATGAGTGATACTATTTATCACAAACTCCAAAAAAGCTTCATAGGAACAAAGTTTTTGGTGTAACACCGAGTTATGTGCCACAAGTACTGGTTGTTGTTTCTAGGATAAGTATTGTGTGCCAAAAACAACTTATTTCTAACAGTCTTGTTTACTCCTATTGTTATGTGGAATATGTGGTTTCCATATACAAATTACAATATCCTAACCCTCTTTTTATACTTACTACAAGGGTCAAACGTAGTATTGCTAACGCCTCTTCGTCGCCATAGCCTCCCGCCTGCAAATCTTCAAAAGCATCACTCCATTCATTGTCATATAGTTCGCTGTATATTTCACCAAGCTTTGTTGGACGATTTGGGTCGCTGAGGTCCGTGATGGCTGGATTGTTGGCCACCAACTTCTCTCCGGCTAGTTTACTTAACCTGTTAAGTACATATGCTCTATAGAAATGGAACTTATTATGATTTACATTCGTTATCTTTCAGAATCATTAAATTGTGTTTCATTCAAATGTAACACAGTTGCCAATGTTATTGATGTTCTTATCAGTCGTCATAATGTTCTCATTAGATCAATATATAGAGAATATTTGTTGGTTTGGAGTGAATATAGGATTTATATTCATCTCGAAGTGAGAAAACTTATATTTTCACGAGTGCTTTAGAACGAGTGAAAATATAAGTTTCTCACTTCTCGATAAAAATAAATCCTATATTCACGACAAACTATATTCACGACAAACCAACAAATATTCTATTTATTATATACTTTTTATCATGCAACACTACCAAACTGTTTCAAACAGAAAATACGTTTCGTTCCGACAGTTCCCCTTTAACGTATTCGCGGATAAATATAATAACGCCATCGCGTGAGGCGATTTACATATATTTAGTGCGCATAGAATATAGTTCTAAACTTTGACACGAATTATGACTGTTATAAGCAAATGTAGAAAAAAAAGTAGTCCTTTTTCTCACTGTGAAAATATAAACAATGAGAATATAAAGTTTATTCTAACCATACAATCCACTATTTCACCGGAAAGTATATAATACATTGTTTTATTAGTTGTCTGTAAGTTATAAAACGTATCCCCTTTTCAGTATTTATTAGAATTATACTTCCAAATTAATCTAATCAATTACCTCAACACCAGCTCCCGTTTTTCGTTCTGTAGTTGCTTACACTGATCTTTACTACCACGTATTTCATTTTCTAACGTTTTGTTTCTTTCATTTGCCGCATTAAGTCTGTCATCCAAATCCGCCATTGTTGACATTAATCGTGTAGCCTCTTTATTTTTGTTTTCCAGGTCTTTTTGAAGGGATGTGACTTTGTCTAATAACGTTTTGTTTCTTTCATTTGCCGCATTAAGTCTATCATCCAAATCCGCCATTGTTGACATTAATCGTGTAGCCTCTTTATTTTTGTTTTCCAGGTCTTTTTGAAGAGATGTGACTTTGTCTAATAAAGTCTTTGGTGTTACTTGTTCGGCTGTATTTTGAATTACTTTAACCTAGACATTGATAGAATGAATGAATGAATGGTGTTTTACGGCACGTCGAAACATAAATAGGTCATAGTGTGCGCAAAAACTGATGAAAGGTGAAGAAATGATTTAGTAATTAAATATTAATGTAAATATAGTACACATTGATAGAAATCTAATGCAGGCATCATAAAAAGTATATGTTATAAACCTAAACGTTCGCGATGTTGCAAAAATTAGCACTGGAAATACTAAAGGTGTTTTGAAAAGCAATCCCCTATCAAGAAATTCCGAAATCTTAAATGCATACCCTTTGATTATTTATTTATTATTATATAGAAAATTTTATCATGTTATTACTTAAACGGTTAACAATCCTACTTCGAATTAGTCATATAATATAATAAACAGTAAAGTACGGAAATTAAATGTTAACGCATTCAAAAACAAATAGGGAGAGTGGACCCATATATATCCGAATTTATAAGAATACTATAGTGCAGTTGTAGGAATGAAGTTCTTTCTCTGTGTCTTCCATCATGCTGTGTATATAGTCTCGCGTTACCCCGTTGTATCTCTTCTCCGATTTCAAATTGTTAATTATTTCGATCCATTCTTTGCATTTTTTTTCGAGATTTTCAACTAATTTCTCTGTTGGAATTGGTGGTAGCCGTTGTGGTGGTGTTTGACGAGGCTGGTTTCTCTGGTCAATATTTGGCTGACTTCCCTGTGGAGAGTGTGAAGGTGATGAATTATCACCACGACCGTAAACATTCCCCATCGTCTTTAGTTTTACTGTAAATGCACTGTAAGAAAATGACTATTTAGTAACTGGATTGAACAATGATTGATTGATTGATTAATTGATTGATTGATTGATTGATTAGCTGGCTGGCTGACTGACTGACTTATGGATTGATTGATTGATTGATTGATTGATTGATTGATTGATTGATTGATTGATTGATTGATTGATTGATTGATTGATTGATTGATTGATTGATTGATTGATTGATTGATTGATTGATCAATTGACTGAACATGAATATTCTCTCTATAAACATTGTGAATAGCTCAACACGTATACACGAATTACACATGCTTCTTCATTGGTTCAATGATACTCTCATCAGGACAAATAAAATGTACAATAAAAACAAGAGGGCGAAAATGGCCCTGAATCGCTTACCTGATTGTCTTTGCAAAGATGAAAACATTGTCAAACAAGCTTATAACATCATAACAGAATTAGATCATGCAGTCGATGGCGCGCTATCGCAAATGCCCGCGCCGGTCTTAAAGCGATAAAGCCCATTTGGTGTATATAAATGATTTTGTGTATGGTGAGTTAGGTAGAACATGTTTGCGTAACTACAGACTAGCCTCGATAATAAAATACTGGTTTAAAATATTAAAATGCGAGGATTTAAAATTCATCGTCTGTAAAAACATTGCTTGAAAGTCTAGGATTTAATGATGTGTGGTATTTTCAGGGAGTAGGAAACATAAATATATGTTTACCCGTCTTTAAGCAAAAGCTTACTGACAATTTTATACAAAACTGGAATGGACGAATAACAGATTCGTCTAGGGCTAAGACATATTCGCTTTTTCATGTGTTTGAATATAAATCATACCTAGATATAATAAAAGTACGTACATTTCGCTCAGTACTATCAAGACTTAAAATGTCTTCACATAGGTTATAACGTTGGCACAAACCACAAATACTACCTGGAAATGAAAGAAATTGCATCGTGTGTAATAAACTTGAAGATGAATTTCATGTCGTCATGGAATGTGCACTGTCAATCTCATTAAAATTAGATCCAAAATATTCGCTCCACTACTTTCCGCTATTTTGCGGAAAGTAGTGGAGCGAATATTTTGGATCTGATTTTAATGAGATTGGTGCACTGTTCAATTTGGTCTTCGCCAGAAATAATTTTTAACGTACTTCTGTCTTAGTTCAAGACAGAAGTACGTTAAAAATTATTTCTGACGAAGACCAAATATTCCTAAGTTCATCGAATTGTTAACATCTGAATACGAAAACATTATCAAGAACCTGGCAACATATAATTTTAATAGTTTCAAAATTCGAAACGAACTTAACTACATTATTTAATGTCTGCTCTCCCATATTTCTTTAACAAACCATATATATGTGTGGGGCTTAAAGTTTATAATCCATTTTCATTGTGTAATTTGTTATCATTATATTGATATTCATAACTATATGTATTGTTTGTTAAACATTTAAATATTTCATAATCCTAAACTGTAGCCTGCCATTGACTATATGTAAATATGTTATGTTAAAATGTATACTCATGGACCAAATGGTCTTTTGTATTAGTGAATATATTTATAGGGCGAGGATCTCAGCCGTTTCAAAGTTATGACCAAGGGGATATGTCCCCATGGGTGGGGATGGACCCCGGGGGCAAAGCTGGTTGGATGGTTGTATCCTTCTGTTCATGCCCATTAAGCGAATATATGGTTATAGGGTGTGGATCTCAACGGTTTTCAAGTTATGACACAGGATATTTGTCCCCAGGGGTGGGGATTGACCACAGGGCCGATAATGGCTGGATGGTTGTATCTTTGGAACTTTTGTACTTTTTTATTAAAATAAATGATGGAATTTTACACTTGACAAGGTACGATACCAGAGCTAGCACAAATCTACAAGCCGATAGTTTCGTAATCGAAATGCGATTAGCGGAAAGCGTATTGGCATTCAGCAACTAGCAAGAAGCATGCTGCACAAATATTATTTCATAATGAACAAGTCAAGTTGACATAAAGCAAAATGTCAACTGCATTTCACCTAAATGGTTGATGAAACAACAAAAATACCATTTGCATTTTCAGTAACGAAAAAAAACAATAAGACGAATTGAATGTTGACACCTGTGTTGGCTCAACGATTAATAGCGAATGGAAAATGATATAAGAAAACGGCAATGCTTTTTCTGAAAACTTGAACACTAAAAATGCAATTTAGCAAAATGAATATAGAGAAAATATCAATGATACTTTAAAAAGGCAATGTTTTCTGAAAACTTAAACAAATGAAAAGGCATTTTAACAAAACGAAATGTCCAACAACAAAGGTAAAATTGTTAACATGCGGAATTGAATTGTGATCCCTTTGCCCTTCCATTCTTAAACTGCGATTTCAGAAAATGACCCATACGTATCAATAAATACTAAAATAACAAAGTGAAGTTGTTATTTTTTAATTATTTATAAATACGTGCTTTGTACAGCAGAGAAGGTCCCTCCCAAAGAAGGATGTGGTATTATTTTCAGTTTTTCGTTCTGATGTTTTCTGATCCGTGGCCGGGATGATAAAGGCGCTAAGTTTGAAACCTTCTCGTATCTCACCAATGCGGTTCGAATTTCATTTGCAAGTGAGAAAGTGTCGATTCCTGTGGATGCGATGGGTATACAGTACTGGTTTCTAAAAGTAGATATACAAGTCGAATAGGAAATGTAGCATTCAAGGACCACAGTCAACTAAAAATAAACAAAAAAAAAATGACAAAGCTGAATAAAAGGCAAGATATACACCACAAACAAAAAATGGTTCACAATAGGGCTACCGCCTTGGATCAGTCAGTGGAAACAAATGCCACTGGAGGTTTTAATACAGGTTTTAGGGCGCCCATGATTGTCTTCGTTTTCTTGATGCCATTTAGTGCATTTCTTTAGGAAAAAACTTATCGTTCAATCCACAGCAATAACACACGAAGATTTTATATTTTTTCGGATATAGATCTATGATTTTTATGCGGATTTTCGTTCACTCGAACATCTTCTGAAGTGCATATGAAACGCGCGATTTCATTGGTTGAATTTAGTTGATCTTCTCATGAATATTGATTAGATGAAAGGTCGATCTGACGCGACCTCCAAGACAGTGTTGTCAGATCCTATAGCCAAGAGTATCAAAGCGTAATTAGGATAAGATTTTAATGAGATTGAATAAAGATTGTATGAAAGTGAATATGACCAAGGATCTTACGAAGTTTGTAATCACATCACTATAGAAGTAAGGTTGTGATAGTCCTTTTCGCAGAAGAATTTTTAAATTACTTTCGTATTTTTAAAGTAGATCAGGGTTACGATAATAACATTTTGCAAACGTTTTGTCACGCTTATGATAAGGGCAACCCTGCTGGAATAGCTTCTTAGTTACAAAAATATTACAAATAGTATAGTCCTCAACACGACTGCAAGCTCTAGAAAAACGAATAAGTTGAGAAACATAGACCCTACAAGAAGTAGCTCGGGGAATATCCCCATCTAAGTGGGGATAATAAACAATATCAAAATTAAAATAATCGATGTTGTCATTGATTTTACTATTGTTTCATCATTTTCAATAGAGAGCTGTAAAGATGTAAATATGTTATTTTCTAAACCTTCTGGAAATAATTTATTTCTTGTCTGACGTGACTTTTATGTACATGCTACACAGATTTTATAGAGCTTGAACATATTAATTGCAGTTGCCTTGGTAGAAGTTTAGGGAAGTAGCAAACATTATAAGGAGTATCAATGAATATAATGTCATGCTGAAACTTCAAACCGTGTCCGGGAAATGCACTAATTAATACTCAGGAAATCGAAAGTAGAAATAAAACACATGCTCTAAGAAAGAGATTTGCCTCGGTTAAATTTCAGGGCTGTCTATCGGCCTGGCCTGGTGATGGCTTTTATGCACAACTTTTGTAGGACAATAGACTTCGAACATTTTGGTCAAGAACATTTCTTGCAACTCAAATGTCCTTTTTTGTCAAAAACATTAGCGATGGCATGGCATTGTGTTTGTCAACACATCTTCACATGGTGTAGTCTTGATCATCTTCGACGCTTGATTGTAAATACAAATGTCTTGACCCTTTGCGCCGAAAAAATAAATAAACCGGAAATACGTGTTCGTAATTATTATTTTCTTATTATAGTATCATCCACATTTAGTTCGTGGATATATTGATGACGTTTCCCTATTTGTTTATTTATCAGTTTATTATTTTTCTGCCGTTCTGTATATCTTGGATAGAAGGTGCGTCTATCAGCCAATCAGAAACGATACCAGAATCTCGGTAAAATGGCTGCCGCGTCAAACATGTTTTAGAAGAACCGTTCTGGACGTTTGTCTTGAAAACAAGCAAGCGTCGCAGATGATCTAGACTACACATGGTGAACTGAAATCATGCGCAATCCGAAATAATACGAGTTAAACGGAGACAGTGGAAAACACAAGAACGTCGAAAAATGTGACGTCGGAGATAATTTAACCACGTGTATAATTTAACCACATGTATGAATATTCATTTATCATTAAACTATAGTGTTATTATCTCTGATATGTCGTTTTTGTACCACCTGATATGACAGATGATGTGCAATCCATATCTTCCCGCACAGGTCACCCGTGAAAAACTAAGTCACGCTCACCTGTCACCATTGTCACCAGCTCGAACGTTTCGTTGGGACACTTCCGCGTATAGCTCCGTTTGGAACTTGTCCCAATGATTACCAGCCATGTATATGTAATATTGAAAGTTTTCAGAAGTGCGAGTATTTTACTTTTAACTTTGACTTTTTAAAAAATGTAATGTAATTCACACACACACACACACACACACACACACACACACACACATCAATCAATTAATCAATCAATCAACCAATCAATCAATCAATCAATCAATCAATCAATCAATCAATCAATCAATCAATCAAATCAATCAATCAAACAAACAATCAATCAATCAGTCAATCAATCAATCAATAAAGAGAACGTATGTCAAACTCAACGGAGGTGAAACAGACTTAGCAAATGTAATAAAGTGGCTTAAATTTAAAGAAGTACTAGTTATTATCAGCGGCGTGGGAAAGTTTCAGATCGGGGATGGGGTTCATGGGTAGAGGGGCAACTGAACTGAACATTTTCATGTATTTGATAACGACGTTTTTATTGTTATTGTTTCAATGTAAAAAATACTACTTCTGTGCCAACTCGCTAAGTGTACGCCCTATGCCAGTACAAGACCCCGTCCCTATCACCACACACACATTTTTCCAATGCGTATTTATATAAAGTGTCAAGGTATTTGTCGAAAGGAGCAATACTACCAACACATAACACTTGTTCAAATTGATTTGAGCACCAGGAAGTTAAAACAGGTTCAAAACAATTGAACAAGTCTGATGCGTTGATCGTATTGCTTCTTTTCGACGAATATAATTATGGTCAATCTTGAAGCATTTATCAAAGATTACAATTAACCACTCGAATTATTAATCCAGTTTCATTTTTGCAGTAAACCTGATTGCATGTACTTTAAAAGCTTCTTGAATTGAGATTTTCTTTGTTATTCTAACATAAATTTAAATATATTATTGGAATCAACAATACGTAATACGCAAACACATTTGCTTTGAACTATTCAAATAGTATATCATGATTCGCAAATTTGCGACACTGTGACCTGTTATATGCAAGTGTGAGTTGTTATCATATTTCACATGATGAGTTATACATGACTTGTACTAGTTAGGACCAGACAAGTGTGTTGTGTGTGTGCGTGTGTGCGTGCGTGTGTGCGTGCGGGGAGGGGCGGATATTAGTTAGGACCAGACAAGTATGTGTGTGTGTGTGTGTGTGTGTGTGTGTGCGTTGCGTGCGGGGAGGGAGGACACTGAACGTTATTTGTGGTCACACACAAACAGAGAGAGAGAGAGAGAGAGAAAGAGAGAAAGAGAGAGAGAGAGGTCAAAACGCTGGTGATGTTTTGACATCTTAATAATAATTTGATGTTAACTATTTGAATATAACGATGCTTCTGCATATGGTGTATATAAATGCAATATACACCTAAAACGAAACAAGAACAATATACACTGATCTTAGTAAACAAAAACAAACTATATATACATCAAGATGAAAGTAATCGTACGTAAAAGTCGTTAAAATAGTATTTAGCAGTTCGTTTAAAAAACTTACCTTGAACAAATGCCGTATTATGTCTCATCTGACTGCGCATATCCAGGAATGTGCACAGGGAAGTGAAACCATTGGCCAAGGACAGAACTATTTCGGATATCGCATAATCGCTTATATCAACTATTAAGTGCATAGTGTGGCGCATTGTTATACTGACACGTACTGTACATATTTCAATAACTTGAACAATACAATATAAGGAGTATAATACATGTCAGTGTGTAAAGGTTGAAATCCGTTCATATACTAGTATTTATTTAATGCCCCTGTCACACTATAGCGCGTTTCCACTGCGTTGGCACGGCGTTGTTTAATTTTCCAGAACGCCGTGAGATCGCAAGAAAAATCTGATATTTTTCGTGAAGATGGAGATGTCACGGCGTCCTCACAGCGACCAAGGCGTTGCTACGGAGCTCCCATGGCGTTCTATCGCGTTCCTACGGAGTTCTTGTTGGCGATTGTCTGCGCTCTCACGGCGCTTCCACTGCGTGCACTGCGCTTTCACGGCGCTCACACTGCGCTGACGGCGTGTTGAAGACGTTCGTTTGCACTACCTATATATTCATTTATACTATTTTGTTCGTTTTTGTCATGCAAACGCCGATGGACGCGGTAGAAGCGCCTTGGGAGCGCAATGATCGCCGTGACAGCTCCGTACAGTCGTTGTTAGAGCGCAGTAAAATAAATAACACTCCGTATAAGCGCCGTATAAGCGCGGTAGAGACGCAGTGACATCTCAGAGAACGCCGTACAATCTCCGTACAAGCGCCACCGACAACCACAGCGTTCGCACTGCGACCTCTGTGCGCGCCCGCAGAGCTCCTGTGGCGTTGTAGGAGACCTTACTGCGCTGCTATGGCGACCTTACGGCGACCCCACTGCGCTCTTATCAGAACGCCGAGCGACGGCGTTTGTTTTGTGCATGCTCAAAGTGCGCGCCGTCGCTTGGCGTTCTATGCGATCCCAATGCGTCTACTGGCGATGCCACTGCGTTGCTGCGGCGATGCTCGCGATCGTACTGCGCGCACCTCGGCGTTCTGCATTTTTCTTGGACGCCGTGGGATCGCCGTGAGAACGCGGCCCTAGTGTGACAGGGGTTTAAATTGCCCTTAAAACGTACATGTCTATGCGCTAGAACACAACGTGTGATCGATTCACGTGTGTCACAATTTGCGGGTCGTCACAAATTGCGAGTCATAAGCATAGTGTCTAAGCTTTCACTTTCATACGCAGTACTTTTTTCATTTGGCCACTTTATAAATTCATATATTATCCTCAATAAATGTGTTTCTTGTTTTAAAGGGATTGGAGTCGATCTGGAAGAGTTATCGATGTCGGTGGAGTCGATCTGGAAGATCGAGCTATCGATGTCGGTGGAGTCGATCTTGAAGAGTTATCGACGATCTGGAAGAGCTATCGATGTCGGTGGGGGTGATCTGGAAGAGTTATCGATGTCGGTGGAGGCGATCTGGAAGAGTTATCGATGTCGGTGGAGGTGATCTGGAAGAGTTATCGATGTCAGTGGAGTCGATCTGGAAGAGCTATCGACGCTGGTGGAGGCGATCTGGAAGAGCTATCGATGTCGGTGGTGGCGATCTGGAAGAGGTATCGATGTCGGTAGAGGCGATCTGGAAGAGTTATCGATGTCGGTGGGGGCGATCTGGAGGATTTATCGATGTCGGTGGAGGCGATCTGGAAGAGTTATCGATGTCGGTGGAGTCGATCTGGAAGAGCTATCGATGTCGGTGGAGGCGATCTGGAAGAGTTATCGACGATCTGGAAGAGCTATCGATGTCGGCGGGGGTGATCTAGTTGTCAATGTCGTTGGAGGCCATCTGGAAGAGTTATCGATGTTGGTGGAGGCGATCTGGAAGAGCTATCGATGTCGGTAGAGGCGATCTGGAAGAGTTATCGATGTCGTGGAGGCGGGTGGTGGCGATCTGGAAGAGTTATCGATGTCGGTGAGGGCGATCTGGAGGAGTTATCGATTTCGGTGGAGGCGATCTGGAAGAGTTATCGATGTCGGTGGAGGCAATCTGGAAGAGTTATCGATGTCGGTGGAGGCGATCTGAAAGAGTTATCGATGTCGTGGAGGCAGGTGGAAGCGATCTGGAAGAGTTATCGATGTCGGTGGAGTCGATCTGGAAGAGCTATCGATGTCGGTGGAGGCGATCTGGAAGAGTTATCGATGTCAGTGGAGTCGATCTGGAAGAGCTATCGACGCTGGTGGAGGCGATCTGGAAGAGCTATCGATGTCGGTGGTGGTGATCTGGAAGAGGTATCGATGTCGGTAGAGGCGATCTGGAAGAGTTATCGATGTCGGTGGGGGCGATCTGGAGGATTTATCGATGTCGGTGGAGGCGATCTGGAAGAGTTATCGATGTCGGTGGAGTCGATCTGGAAGAGCTATCGATGTCGGTGGAGGCGATCTGGAAGAGTTATCGACGATCTGGAAGAGCTATCGATGTCGGCGGGGGTGATCTGGAAGAGTTGTCAATGTCGTTGGAGGCCATCTGGAAGAGTTATCGATGTTGGTGGAGGCGATCTCGAAGAGCTATCGATGTCGGTGGTGGCGATCTGGAAGAGGTATCGATGTCGGTAGAGGCGATCTGGAAGAGTTATCGATGTCGTGGAGGCGGGTGGTGGCGATCTGGAAGAGTTATCGATGTCGGTGAGGGCGATCTGGAGGAGTTATCGATTTCGGTGGAGGCGATCTGGAAGAGTTATCGATGTCGGTGGAGGCAATCTGGAAGAGTTATCGATGTCGGTGGAGGCGATCTGAAAGAGTTATCGATGTCGTGGAGGCAGGTGGAAGCGATCTGGAAGAGTTATCGATGTCGGTGGGGGCGATCTGGAAGAGTTATCGATGTCGGTGCGGGTGATCTGGAAGGGTTATCGACGTCGGTGGGGTCGATCTGGAAGAGTTATCGATGTCGGTTTAATTATTGTTTATTAATCCCAGCAGACACAGGACGTCGGACCAACGTGGGATATATAGAGAATATTATGTCAGTGCCTTTTACTATCAAGTTTATTAGGCGAGGCTTAGAAAACGAAGAATGGCGAGGCTCTCCCGAGCCATTCTTCGTTTTCGTGCCGAGCCTAATAAACTTGATAGTAAAAGGCAATGACATAATATTCTATTTATCATGTAGATTATCCATATTTTCTGTATAAATTACTATTATTACCTATTTCTCAGAATGGTACGCTTATCGAGGACGTCGCCATGTTGTTGATTTTTGTTTGTTTTATGACGTCAGGCAACGTTACCTGCATGACGTCAGATAACGTTACGTACAATAAACGGCGAGGGATTCTGCATTGATTTGCTTTATTGGTCAGTGCCTAATTAAAGCAAAATTGAATAACCCCTTTTTAGGCAGAAAGGTGCATATGTGCATGATAAATTTTTATATAGGGTCATGACGTCAGTAACCTTATTCCAACGTCAATACGCCGTCCAAACCACGATGTCTGACAGACGTCAAGTTTTATTATTATACCCCAAATAAAACGCCCATGCTAAATTCCCATAGACAACCATGTGTAATTTCTTACTGTCTCAAGCGAGGGTGATAGTACAGGGTGATAGTAAATCGCAGAGTGATAGTAAAAAAGTATCACATGCGCAGCTTTGATGCGCGTTGGAGTGCATACTGTTTCGGTGACGTCATCGGCTCAGTGTGGTGAAATGTTATTTTTAATTCATCATAACTTCAAAAGTACATGACCAATTTTAATAAACTACCACTCATTTTCTTAGTTACGTTATTTACAAGCCAACGTTATTACTTTCATAGACACATTTTGAAAAATGTTGTTTTTGAAAGAAAAAAAAAGAAGAAAAAAATCAAAATCAAAGTGAAATCTGTACTGAAAATGAACCTTATTTTGGCACGAGCGGATTTCGGTATAATAAAATAAATATCACATTCATGAGAGGTGATAGTAAGAATGTTAACCCTTCGGATATTAATTATCACCCTCGGCTTCGCCTCGGGCGATAATCATATCCTTAGGGTGAACATTCTTACTATCACCCACTCATGAATGAAGCCGAGGGTGATAATCAATATCCGAAGGGTTAACATTCTTACTATCACCTTTTCTCATGAATGTGATATTTATATAATGTCGTACTGACATGCAATTGTGGTCATAAATACGTGGAAATAATGCAAAATCACGGTGACCTAAAACCAACGCCAATACAACTTTGGTGTGAGTGCATAAACTTTAATTCTAACACGACCTCCACAGTCTTTCATATACACAAAGAAGAGAGATAGCTGTATGTTATTCTACGATAAAATACAGCTGTTCCATAATTCCCCGCGTATATTTCATCCGTTGGAACAGTAATTTTAATGAAATGTTAATTATAACAAACTTGCCATGCTCCCAAACCGTGCACACCTCCGATATAAACCCATCATATGCATCAGTACGTTTGACGTCATACAGCGCAAGCTATATGACGTAAGCAATGACTTAATTGTTTGTCACGTGACTACTAGTGTATTGAAACGCAGAACTTTGCATACGGAGGCGCCCAATGGAACAGCCTGTAAACATTGGCAGCCTGATTACCTTGACCTCCTAGATAATATATAGTGCCCCAACAATAGCGTAAACAATGAGGTTATTGTTGTTTTAGAATCAAAATAATAAATACGTACCTGTGTTTTATCGGTGAATACAATACAGTTAGGAATTCGGATGCGTAGTAATTAAATCACGAGTGCGATAGTACGTATTTATTATTTCTTAAACCAACGTCAATACATTGACGGACTTTGACGTCTGTTTGACGTCTGAATATGACGTCTAAACAAACTTGACTGTTAATTCAACGTCAGTACTACCTTGGTTTATGACGTTCCACCAACAATGTACTGAATTTAAATAACGTTGATTTGACGTCAGATACAACGTTGGATTTTGACGTCAGTTGGACGTCAGGTTTTGATGTTGATACATCGTAGACTTTAGTATGTTTGACGTTGGAATATGTCGTAAAAAATAAATTCATTTTGACTGTTAATCCAACTTTTTTACAACTTAAGCTTATGGTGTTATACTGACGTTGTTTTGACGTCAAATTACGTTGAATTGACGTCAGATAAAGTTTGGGGTTTAGACGTTCATTAGACGTCAAACTTTGACGTCAATACAATTGGTTTTGACGTCTTTTATACGTCGGAAAATGAGGTCATAATCTTTCATTTTGAATGTGAAATCAATGCCACTACAATTACAGGTTATAACGTTGTGCCAACGTTGTACTGACGTCAAATGCCGGCTGGGCGGCGTCATATGACTTTGGATTGTCTTATATTTTCATTTAAATCAACAATATTAAAACGAATATTCAAGGTATCGCCAAAATACGAACTATTGTTTGGGGCGCTTGTTTCAGGCAAAGGATTTTTGGACTTTTCAGACAAAATATATCTTGTACCTAAATAAGCTGTATATCAGTGAAACAGACATTTTTAGTGGTAAATAAAAATGCTTTACCTTTCAAAATCGGTTGAGAAATAAAAATGTCATGCCCGAAAGCTGTTTTTGATGGGGGCATTTTTAATGCAAAATTCTGCGGCATGAACAATTTGAAAAATATTTATTTTAAAAGTTTTTATCCAAAAATGGTTTTAAATTGTTGGATATTCGTAAATATGAAGGCTAACTGAAGTTATATGAAAGGACTAGGTATGATAAGGGACAAAATTGGTCCCCAATATTGAAAGTTTTAATGCACAAGTTTTGAACATCTAATTTATTTACTCTAAATGAGTTTAAGAGCCTCAAAAACAAGGCATTTTCTTTCAAAAAATGACATTTTTGTTCATTTTCAGCAGTTTTCGATCAGTTTTTGGTCTTGGAAACCCTCGAGCACAGCTGATTTTTTGTTGAAACAGGTACTTGATAGGGATGCATCATCAGCCAAAAAACTGTGTGTGCTCGGAGGTGCGCTCTATATTTTTAGGATCAAAATCTTGCCCAGAAAGGTCCAAAATCTACAAAATATAACAAAATTACCAAAAATACCCTTTTTTGAGACCCTATTAAATCTTCTAGATAAATAAAATGAATGAAGATAGAATATGATCAATTTACTTCAATATGCATAACAGATTATATGTAAATATATATTTTTTTTGCTTTTTGAATATATTGGGGGCCAAAATACCCCCTTATCATACCTTGTCCTTTCTTAATTTGTTGCTGTCCCATCAACAAGGAATTTACATGGGAAAAGCTCCATCAAGCAATTATTTGGGCTGTAATTTTTTTATTTCTCAACCGATTTTTAAAACATTGGTATTTTTATTTTAGTGGTATTTTTATTTACCACTTAAATTACCAGTTCTACTGATATAAGATTGATGTACGTATTATTTAAATTGCTCAAGCTTCTGCAGAAAACCCTTTGGCTGAAACAAGCGCCCCAAACAATAGTATCCATTTTCATATTTCATTCTGTACTGCAATCTAATACATGTGTACAACGACCTAATCCCACCGTTGATTTGATATGACGTCGATGCAACGTCGGGTTACAAATCACCAGGACACGTTAAAGGGACGTAATTATAATTGTATAAAACACATTTTAGACATTATTTTCCTGAACTGGCCTGGGATTTTTTCTGAAAAAATATTCCGGCCCTTGAATTGTTGAAAAAAATATCCTGGCTCGGACTTGATGGGGGAACAGTCCCTCAAATTGTTGAGAAACAAAATCCAGCCTTCTCTCACCTTCTTGGAAAAAAATAATCTGGCTGTAAGCCTAATTAGAGGGAAAATACAATCTGGCTCCCTCTTCAGTCTATGATTAATGTAGATCTACTCCATCAACCACTGGATTCAACATGGAAATGTTTAACAACAATCTGGCTACATACACAACTTCTGCTCAGAAGTTTATCGAAATCTTTAGTTGAAATGAGTTTAGAAGACAGTGATAGTATTCATGGTTGTAATAAATGTGATGTACATATATCATGATAGTAATAAGTGTGGTATAAAGTCATGGTAGTTATAAATGTGATAAATGTGGTATACGTTGGCAATGGTGGTAGTAAATGTGTTGTATGAAGTGTTATAAAGCGGTCATGATAGTAATTTGGTATACATTGGTCATGGTAGTAATGAATGTGATATCCATATAAAGTCATGGTTATAATTAATGTGGCATACATAAGTCATGGCTGTAGTCAAACTCCCCGCAGTGGTTACTTCCCCTATATGTTACAGTAACTATATCACTGCGCGGAGGTTGAGGTTTTATCGCGTTACATCGTGTAGAATACGTTACCTATAAAACAATAATTAATTTTACTGCATTTTGAAGACTAAAAAGGTATGGTAAAAAGTGTTTGTATTTTAAATTGTCTTCATTATTTATGCTTTTTACAATAGAAACTTTAGTTTCACTTACTTTTTATACCTTGGATACCTGGGGTTTTAAGCCTACGTTACCGTAATTTACGTTGTCTTGCTAAATTAAGTTTTTTAACCTAATACATTAAGAAGTTTACTGATGTTACATCCGAAAATTATTGGTCATGATCATTTTCATACTATCTTTGTTAAACTTGTTAAGAAGTTTGTCAAAATAGGTTATGACCCTATCATTTTGCAACGTACTGCATGCTTGGTGGTGGACCCTTTTACAGTTCGCCACTATGCTTTCCTCTTTAATTGTACGATGACCGGACAGGCTGTGGACCCTATGATGACGCCTACCTAAAGCCCATTGGGACGGTGGCGTTTGATGTTTGTCCATGATCTTTCTTGTCGTGCCCTTAATGGTGTATTCTCTTACTGCTCTGGCTTTTGCCAAGTCATTGAATACCTTCATTGTGGCTTTCTAGGCTATTGTTTTTTTGTATTATATTTACACGAGCATATTTGTGTTTTACTTATATTGCCTATTGATGCTGCATTGTTGGTTAGAGATTAGATCACGGCGGGGGTTTCTTTATTTACACTGTCCTGTTTTAATGGGATGACAGTAGGGTAAGTGTGAGGTTTGGTGCACCCTAGAACCAGTTTAAACTCCCAGTGGCCTACTTTGCCACTGACCGTTCCAAGGCGGTAGCCCTATTGTCAACCCTTTTGTGTTTATGATGTCGTTTGCATTTTTTTATTACTTTTGCCTTTTCGTTTGTCTGTTTGCGTGTTTGTTTTTGTGTTTTGTGGTTGACTGTCGTCCTTGAATGCTGCTTTCCCTGTCCGATATTTTTATCCTTCTTTACAGATATCACAGACATACGTGTCCATGAAGTTAATAATGTTTGGGTCTGGTAATGTCCATTACATTGTTTGTTTTTAGATCATTTTTTTCTATTTTCCGCATGTTAAAAGAAATTCATCCAATAAACTATTAACGTTTCATTGCAACATTCCTTTAGACATTGTATCAACTCATTTTGAACATTATTTATGCTTTTTAAAATACAAATGTTTGTTTCACCTAATGTTTATACCTTGGATACATGCTTTATTTAAGTCTACTTTACCGTTTTCATGGAAATATATTACATCAGTTGAGCTCATGATTCCTCTATTCATCAAAATAAATTTCTTCAAGCTCAATACCAATTAGGTTGTTGACTTCCATATCTTTTTGCTCAAGATCTCTTTCTTCTTCATTATCAGGCTCGTAATCAACTATTTTGACGCAATATAACAAAATAGTCCAGTCAAATTAAGTAATGTGTCTTCTATTATTTGTTTCTGCATCTGGTAGGTCTGGTTAATGTTCGGCAGTATGTCGCCATAAAAACTCTTGGAAGTGTTCATGTTCAAATGCATGATACAGAAAAATGACACGGCAACAAAAAGCTAAAGTTGTGGCCTTTGAATTTATGCGAAAACGTATTTGACATTTCCATGTACTGAGGTTAGTCATATAGGCACCACACTATCCTCTCCATGCTCTCTGTTCTCTCCGTACTTTTTTGAAGATCATCCGAACATTCATGCTGTTGTCCGAGCAATCCGAACTTTGTGCGCACAAACTCTTTCATCTGGGTTGGAGGTATAGACGGAGGAAGGACTTTCCCTGGTCGGGGCGTGAGGGGGGAGGTCTCCTTTCTCAATTACCAGTTCCTTTAAGACCATTGACCCTATACAACTCACTTGCAAAGCCCACCTTCCCAACCAATATCCCCACCCCACCCACACAACTAAATTCCACCCATTTATTTGTTTTAGTTTAGTTGTTCTCTGTACTTTTGAACCTAGACGTTAATCTTGACCTTTTGGTATTGCTTTACATAATTATATAAAGACTGTGGAATGTTGGTAAGTTAGGTATTTTAGTAACATTTCAGTGGCATCCAGTTTCTTGTCTATGTCATCTGACCGTTTTACTATCACAAGGAGTGTCCATATCATCAAGGCTAGCGCTCCTGTGAAACATGACCCTTTCCTCCACCAAAAAAGGTATTTCTATAATTAGATTAGCCCACCCAAAACTAGCACGATCATTAACTTCTTTCATTTCCAATACTTTGGGAGTGCTGGTCTCAGAAAGTAGTAAATATATCGAATATAATTCATTAAATACTGAGAAAGTTATGAACCTAAATTTGACTACTGTGACCTTGAACATTTTGACATTGACTGTTGTAAATGACAACACACAAGCAAAGAAATGAAGAAGCTATAGGAAATGTTACGTATTTTTAAGATTTGGTTACTGTGACCTTGGAAGTGACTAACCTTTAGATATACGTATAAGCAGTTGGATGTTGTCAGTCACTATGCAAAAGATTGAAAAATGTGTGTGTGGGGGGGGGGGGGGGGGGGGGGGGGGGGGGAGACACATTATACAGTTGGAAAACGTTAAAGTTTTGCGCTAGTTTTCAGCTAAACCTTTTAGTTTAAACAATTGTATTTTCAATAAATTTGGCATATATTATGTAATAAAATAATTGGAAAACAAGCTTTCAATGACTGAAAATGTAAGTGAAGCCAAAATGTGATCTTAAAAAAGTACAGACTGTGATGTAGGTTGACCATAGACGACACAAATGCCAGCTTTGATGAAGACATATGAAAAAGGGAAAAAGTCTTTAGATGCTTTAAGTTTTTCGGACGGACACATAGCTATATTTCTCCCCGGAGGACACGGGGAATTAATTATGAAGGTTTTTATTTAAAAATAGCTCATACGGGAAAAAAGACAGGAAATTGTGGATGATAGCAAGCTGTATTGTAATTTAAATTCGAAGAATATGGGTTGTACGAGTATTTGGCACTACCGGGCTTCTTCTGCGTGTCCCCGGAGAAGAAACTTAGTTTCTTTAGCCCCGTTCGTAAGTATAATAAAGGTACTCTCCCACCTGATACAGCCTAGCGATCGAACGCCACGCGTTGCCGGGACGCATTGCCCTCTAGTCCCGTTGTGTCACCCAATCTGTAAGTCGGCCCAGCGGCCGTCGGCCGAAGGTCGTTCAACGCTATATCCTTCTATATAACTAAATATAGCTCTATGTGCCATGTTCGAGACTCGAACTCGGATAGACTTTCTCCTAATATGGACTAGCGACCGAGTGCCACATGTACCTGGGACCTCTGCCGACGGCTGGCCACCGGTCCTGTTGTATCGCAAAATATGTGGGTCGGCCCAGTGGCCGTACGCAGATGGTCGCTCAACGCTTTTTCTCTATTTATAACGTATACTGTATATAGCTCTATGTACCATGTTCGAAATGCCGGTAACGTGGTAAAGTCCAAGTCGCCAGTTGGTACACGTACATGTTCCAAAATGCTCTACACATAATGGACTTTCAGAAAAATAGTGTGTACAAAATTCCCCCTGGGGTGAGGGTTACTCCTACTAGCTTACAGTCTATTTTTCTATTGTACCGGTATTATATATTTTTCTGGATTTTAACCCAATACCCCCAATGGATTGCAGAAATGAGTGATTTTAGTCCTTTTTTCCAACATATTTCAGCAGATATGTTATATATGATGCCAGGAAACACTTAAATATGTATGCTGTGCAACATTATATTAATTCAATTTGATAAGTTTATGTTAAAACTATTTTCAAAAATAATTCCAGATTCCGTCGATTTTTGACAAAAAAACACATTTTTCGCCTAAAAATTAAGGCATTTTCAAGCATCATACGGTTCGGGACTTTTTCTACTTAATTATTGGACTTTTTCCTATCCAAAAATGTTACAATGTATCCTTATTCAATAGTATCAAATTTGTTTCTATATTTTAACCCAATACCGTAATGGATTACAGAAATCAGTGATTTTTGTCATTTTTTCCAACATTTTGCCCTAAAATGCCAATATTTGAGCACATATGTTATATATTGTGTCAGAAAAAACTTATGTATGCTGTGCAACATTCTATTGCTTCAATTTGATAAGTTTATGTTCAAACTAATTTCAAAAAATAATTCCAGATTCTGGCGTTTTTTGACAAAAATACACATTTTTCGCCCCAAAATTTAGACATTTCCAAACATCATGCGGTTTGAGACTTTTTTCTACTTAATCACTGGACCTTACCCTGCCCAAAAAGGTTACAATATTTCTTGTTTCTAGTGTATTAGATATATTTCTCATTTTCAGTTTAAAATATCCCCAATGTATTACAGAAATCAGCGATTTTATTCAATTTTTTAACTTTTTTACCCAAAATCTCAATATTTAAGTATCGGATCCATAAATTATATGGTGGGACACGTAGAGATGCGTTCCGAGAAAGATTCCATCAATTCAAATTGGTTCTAATATATTCCATTCTTTTTCTAAAAAAAATAATTCAAGATTTCGGCGATTTCCCCCAAAAACTCACTAAAGCTCCAACGCACAGATGGCACACATGTCTCAATCTGAAACAACTTCTTTGTTCTATAGTTGGATTTAACGATAACGGCAGTTCTTGTAAACTTTGATTTGCATCAAATACAAACAAGAGAGAGATAACGATTACAAACAAGACAGAGAGAGAAGTATCAGACTCGGTTTTATTGAGTCTGTTCATGAAAGGTAGTATAAAGTTCAACATCTCTCACGCCCCACTAGCAACGGCCTAATAAATCGTTCTAACCATGTAGTTTTGGAGAATGAAGCACTGACTTTGGCTCAACACATTGCTTCCATATATACGCTTGTTAATTAGTGAAGATACAGTGTCGTTTTACATGAGAGCAAGCTGACATTCAGTTTTTCGTGACTTTAAGAATAAAGTATACCGGCATTTATCTATGTCATCGAGTGCATCGTTCTTTGAGTAGCAAAGGGCCATATAATGCTCATCATTTGCATAGTTTGTCCCGAGGCACTGAGGGAGTCGCCACAATATTTAATAAGGCAGATATTCAATAAATATTTTAACAGCAATACCGTACACAGATGAAACCGAATCATATATAATGATTTCAAGCATAATTTGCATGTAAATTTCGGAAACATCATTTCGATTCAAAGTCTCAGATATGTCTATCACTGGCATAAAACGTCGATTCCGAGCCATTTCTGATGTGAATGTCATTTTATCATCACAATCAATTGTATTAGACACGATCAGTTGCATTAGGCATACACACGATAAATTCATCTGTGTCAGGACTGTGAACAATGGCATATGCATAACCATCATTTATTGCATCTTTCACATGCAAAACGTAAAATAATTACCATTCTTACTCATCGCAAAAACACATACTAATAAAAAGAATAATTATTTCCACGTTTAAATTCGTTGATGTCCGTTTTTATTGTTTTTATACATAACTTGCATATTTACATTAATAATAAGGATTTAAATGGTCCACAGCAAATTGTTGATTCACGTTACTATATGTTGACGAACATAGAATAATGTAACAACGTGCAAACTCCCAAATAGCAAATTCAACTCCCAAATAGCAAACTCCCAAATAGCAAACTCAACTCCCAAATAGCAAACTCCCAAATAGCAAACTCAACTATCAAATAGCAAACTCACAATTAGCAAACTCCCAAATAGCAAACTCAACTCCAAATAGCAAACTCCCAAAGCAAACTCATCTCCCAAATAGCAAACTCCGATATAGCAAACTCAACTCCCAATTAGCACACTTCCAAATAGCAAACTCAACTCCCAAATAGCTAACTCAACTCCCAAATAGCAAACTCAACTCCCAAATAGCAAACTCAACTCCCAAATAGCAAACTCACAAATACGAACTCAACTCCCAAATAGCAAATTCACAAATAGCAAACTCAACTCCTAAATATCAAACTCCCAAATAGCAAACTCAGCTCCCAATTAGCAAACTCCTAAACTCCCAAATAGCAAACTCAACTCCCAAATAGCAATCTCCCAAATAGCAAACTCAACTCCCAAATAGCAAGCTCCCAAATAGAAAACTCACAAATAGCAAAATCCCAAATAGCAAACTCCCAAATAGCAAACTATCAAATGGCAAACTCAACTCCCAAATAGCAAACTCATCTCCCAAATAGCAAACATCCAAATAGCAAACTCACCTCCCAATTAGCAAACTCACAAATAGCAAAATCACAAATAGCAAACTCAACTCCCAAATAGCAAACTCCCAAATAGCTAACTCCCAAATAGCAAACTCAACTCCCAATTAGCAAACTCACAAATAGCAAACTCAACTCCCAAATAGCAAACCTCCCAAATAGCAAACTCCCAAATAGCAAACTCAACTCCCAAATAGCAAGTTCCCAAATAGCAAACTCCCAATTAGCAAAATCTCAAAAAGCAAACTCCCAAATAGCAAACTTAACTCCCAAATAGCAAACTCCCAAATAGCAAACCTCCCAAATAGCGAACTCCCAAACAGCAAACTCAACTCCCAAATAGCAAACTCATCTCCCAAATTAGCAAACTCCCAAATAGCTATTTCAACTATCAAATAGCAAACTCCCAAATAGCAAACTCCCAAATAGCAAAATCCCAAATAGCAAACTCAACTCCCAAATAGCAAACTCCCAAATAGCAAACCTCCCAAATAGCGAACTCCCAAATAGCAAACTCAACTCCCAATTAGCAAACTCCCAAATAGCAAACTCAGCTCCCAAATAGCAAACTCAACTCCCAAATAGCAAACTCATCTCCCAAATAGCAAACTCACAAATAGCAAACTCACAAATAGCAAACTCAACTCCCAAACAGCAAACTCCCAAATAGCAAACTCAACTCCCAAATAGCAAACTCATCTATCAAATAGCAAACTCACAAATAGCAAACTCATCTCCCAAATAGCAAACTCCCAATTAGCAAACTCACAAATAGCAAACTCACAAATAGCAAACTCAACTCCCAAATAGCAAACTCAACTCCCAAATAGCTAAATCCCAAATAGCAAACTCAACTCCCAAATAGCAAACTCCCAAATAGCTAACTCAACTCCCAAATAGCAATCTCCCAAATACAAATAGGTAACTCAACTCCCAAATAGCAAACTCCCAAATAGCAAACTCAGCTCCCAAATAGCAAACTGCCAAATACGAGTATCTTTTATTTAACAAACAGTTTACATTATACTGGATTTATATTGCAGTGTCTGTTTAAGAGGAACTGTTTTGCCCGATTTTGATACTGATTCGTAACTTATATAACTTGACATCCAGACTAGGTCCAATACGCTTGCATAAAGTCTTTATTGTGTCGTTAAAGGGACACGCGTCAATCTTCAAGTTTTTATCAAGGGTTAAAATTAGCAACTCGATTTATTAATCCAGTATCATTGCAACTTTAAACCTGCTTGCATATAACTAAAAACAATTTTCATTTTTTCTTGTCATTCTACCATAAGTTAGTATATATTATTGGTGCAATATAATCAACAATTAGTAAAATGCAAAAACAGCTTGCTTTCGTAATATTCTTATATTTAATATTATTGACTGAACAATTGCAACCTATGCATAAAAACAAACGGGACGCCACAACATTTTATAAAATCAAGATTGCCATGTGTCCCTTTAATCGAGTCATACAATTTATCATACAGCTTGCCGTCTTGGGAGTGTAAGAAAGCCATGACATAAATGTAATAAAACACTAGTGTAATACATATCCAAATGAAGACCAACAGGTCGCTCGGCCTAGAATAGGTGTGGCCAGTTCCGACTGCTCGTCGGTGTGGCCAGTTCCGTCTCCTCGGTGTGGCCAGTTCTGACTGCTCGGTGTGGCCAGTTCTGACTGCTCGGTGTGGTAAGGAAGAGACAACAGCAACATATTTTTTTATATAGGCAGTTACATTGAAAGGACACTGCAATCTTGACGTGTTTAAACTCGCGGTGTTCCTTAGTTTTTCTAAATAACTTGCATGTTTGTTAATATCTTTGAAACAATACTTATTTGAATATTTTAACGCAAATTGTTTTTACATATAACTAATATTTGATTACATTACATCATCACTATGTTTAAACCTATGGCAGAATGGCGAAGACCGTTTTATAGACCATATTGCACTAATTGTGATGCTTGATAACTTCTCAAAATTGCTATGTGTCCCTTTAATAATTGTTCATTATGTGGCATTTGTTAAGTTTTGTGATAAAGAGAATCACATATTCGTGCCTATTTAACACTGCACATATTATACTCGTTGAATAACATTGGTATGAGGCTCGGTTATCCAACTCGTTTAATAAATGCAATATTTGACAAACGCTCATGTAGGATCCTCTAACAATCGTGTTCTCGTCCCGACCATACCTTAATTATAACAATTAATTTGTGATGGCTTTTATTTGTCTGCTTATATATATGTTTAAAGTAAATTGTCATTTAAGCCAGTTATTATGTTTTGTTCACTGATAGCATTGCGCGACCCCCTTTAAAATGAGAGGCCCTTTGTCATGCAACAGCATCACCGGCCACACAACATACTTGATCATCGATCCAGTTTGTGTGTATGGCTTGTACACGTCTTTATTATATTCCTTCTTAAAACTCCTTTCATTGACATCGCTCTTCAGAAGAGCCATCGGAGGAGTTTGCACGACCATCATCCAGCCAACGAAGATGCACTTTCTTATGTATGGCTTCAAGGATTTTATGCAGGTTTTGTCCCAGGTGGATTTGATGTATGCCTGAAATATATAAGAGCACAGGAACTATGCTAATCACCAGCAGCTCAGGAGATTGAGTGTCCATTGATTAACCTTTCTATGGGCAGCCAAACCCATCAAAACATATAACTTATTTAAGATGTCTCTTGTCTCACGATTAAACAAAAGAACAGTCCATTCAGTTATTTTTGTATTTTAATTTAACGTCTTATTAAACCATTTAATGTATTTTTTCAGACCGTTCAATATAATTGTAAACCGTTTGATGAAAACACGAATCGTTTAATAATAGATGAAACTGTTTAATTAAAGCTTTCGAACCATCTAAGAAGTTATGAACTCATTTAACAAAACTCCAAACCACACTGTAACATTTTTATATTTTTATAACGATGAAACATTTCAATGGGGATCAACTGGATCAATCTAATGGCCATCGAAACCGTCTGGTGTCTTTTGAAATAGTTTAGTAAAAACACAGATCATACAACATATCTTTTTAAATTGTAAAACTCCATTTCATTTAGTGAATATTTTCAAACAGATCTAAATGAGCTGTGTTTTTACTAAACTATTCCAGTAAAATGAAGTCATCATTGACTTTGTTCTTTTGGGTCAGTTGGGCTCATAAAGGCTATTTAAAACAGCAGATAATAATTATTACTCTTTATTCTCAGAAACTACTTATGCAATTATAAAAGTGTGTATAAAGGAAGTTATTAGGGTCAAACTTGGTATTGCCATGGGTATATATTGAATTTATAAAATCACAGCATTACGACCAGGAAAATGACAATGCCCTTGTCGTGTAAAGCTGTTAGTGTAGAAATTATTGAACAAACTTACCTTCTGTACCATTGGGACAAAAGAAAGTGCCGTGTCTTTTCTTAGATTTATATATTTTTCCTCAATGCTCATTCGCTTCGTTATCTGAAAGAAAGAAATAAACGTTTAGCTTATTTATCGAGGTGTCGAGCATCCTACGACAAACTAAAACTAGAATACCATTTCGAAGCGTCAAACCCACTACGACAAACTAACTAATACTAGTATATCATATAGAAGCACCAAAACCACTATGACAAACTAAAACTAGTAGTGGCGAACTCCCTACGACAAACTAAAACTAGTATACCATATCGAAATGTCGAACTCACTACGACAAATTAAAACTAGTATATCATATCGAAACGTCAAACCCCTACGACAAACTATAACTAGTATACCATATCGAAGTTTCGAACTCCCTACGACAAACTAAAACTAGTATACCATATAGAAGTGTCGAACCCCCTACAACAAACCAAAAATAGTATTATCCATGTGGCAGCATCACAACCCCTACGACAAACCAAAACTCGTACACCATATCCAAGTGTCGAACACCCTACGACAAACCACAACTAATATACCATATCGAAGTGTCGAACCCCCTACGACAAACAACAACTAATATACCATATCCAAGTGTCGAACCCCCTACGACAAACCACAACTAATATACCATATCCAAGTGTCGAACCCCCTACGACAAACCAAAACTCGTACACCATATCCAAGTGTCGAACCCACTACGACAAACCACAACTAATATACCATATCGAAGTGTCGAACACCCTACGACAAACCAAAACTAGTATACCATATCCAAGTGTCGAACCCACTACGACAAACCACAACTAATATTCCATATCGAAGTGTCGAACACTCTACGACAAACCAAAACTAGTATACCATATCCAAGTGTCGAACCCCCTACGACAAACCAAAACTAGTACACCATATCCAAGTGTCGAACCCACTACGACAAACCACAACTAATATACCATATCGAAGTGTCGAACACTCTACGACAAACCAAAACTAGTATACCATATCAAAGTGTCGAACCCCCTACGACAAACCAAAACTAGTATACCATATCCAAGTGTCGAACCCACTAAGACAAACCACAACTAATATACCATATCGAAGTGTCGAACACTCTACGACAAACCAAAACTAGTATACCATATCCAAGTGTCGAACCCCCTACGACAAACCAAAACTAGTATACCATATCCAAGTGTCGAACCCACTACGACAAACCACAACTAATATACCATATCGAAGTGTCGAACACTCTACGACAAACCAAAACTAGTATACCATATCCAAGTGTCGAACCCCCTACGACAAACCAAAACTAGTATACCATATCCAAGTGTCGAACCCCCTACGACAAACAAAACTAGTATACCATATAGAAGTGTCGAACCCACTAAGACAAACCACAACTAATATACCATATCCAAGTGTCGAACCCACTACGACAAACAAAACTAGTATACCATATAGAAGTGTCGAACCCCCTACGACAAACAAAACTAGTATACCATATATAAGTGTCGAACCCACTACGACAAACAAAACTAGCATACCATATCGAAGTGTCGAACCCACTACGACAAACAAAACTAGTATACCATATAGAAGTGTCGAACCCCCTACGACAAACAAAACTAGTATACCATATATAAGTGTCGAACCCACTACGACAAACAAAACTAGCATACCATATCGAAGTGTCGAACCCCCTATGACAAACTAGAACTAGTATACCATATCCAAGTGTCGAACCCACTACGACAAACCACAACTAATATACCATATCGAAGTGTCGAACCCCCTATGACAAACTAGAACTAGTATACCGTATCGAAGTGTTGAGCACCCTATGACGAACCTTCTACGTCAAACTATAACTGGTATACCATAATTCTTTAAAGACACGCATTAATTTTTATTTTATTTTCTAACATAAGAAGTAGCGTGTAAAGTATTCAACAACTGTGTGGCATACTTAACCATAAACATACTTAACCATAAAAAAGCCTTAACTATAAACATATTTATATAATCATAAACATACTTATCCACGAACATACTTAACCATAACATACCTAACAATACTCATACCTAGCCACAAAGATACTTAACAATACACATACTTAACCATAAACATACTTAGCAATAAACATAAGTAATCATACATATACTTAACAATACACATACTTAACCATAAGCCTAATTAACAATACACATACTTAACCATAAACATACTTAGCACTACACATAAGTAATCATACATATACTTAACAATACACATACTTAACCATAAGCCTAATTAACAATACACATACTTAACCATAAACATACTTAGCAATACACATAAGTAATCATACATATACTTAACAATACACATACTTAACCATAAGCCTAATTAACAATACACATTCTTAACCATATACATACTTAGCAATATGCATAAGTAATCATAAATATACTTAACAATACACATACTTAACCATAAACCTAATTAACAATACTCATACTTAACCATAAAGATGATACTTAACAATATTCATACTTAACCATTACACATACTTAGCAATATACATATACTTAACAATACACATACTTAACCATAAACCTAATTAACAATACACATACTTCACCATAAACCTAATTAACAATACACATACTTAACCATAAAGATACTTAGCAATATACATAAGTTATCATACATATACTTAACAATACACATACTTAACTATAAACCTAATTAACACTACTCATACTTAACCATAACCATGTTTAACAATACTCATACTTAACCATAAACATACTTAACAATACACATACTTAACCATAAACATACTTAACAATACCCCTACTTAACCGTAACAATATTTAACAATATCATACTTAACCAAAACACACTTAACAATACACATGCTTGACCATAACCATACTTAACAATACTCATACTTAACCATAACCATACTTAACAATACTCATACTTAACCATAACCACACTTAACAATACTCATACTTAACCATAACCATGTTTAACAATACTCAAACTAAACCATAAACATACTTAACACTACTCCTAGATGGAAGAAATGTATATATATATATCATAGGAAACTATTTTGAAAAGGTTTAATTCAAACCATTTTGGAGCTATATAAAAACTAAGAAGCAAGATAATATTGGAACAGCACCATTAAACTTACATGGTAAATTAATAACGGACGCCAAAAGCAAGACGGCTATTTTGATAGACCAGTTCAAATTCGTGTTTACACGGGATACAGACTCTAAACTCCCAACTATCAAAAGCATAATAATATACCAACTATGCCAAACATAACTATACATTGAAATGGAATCGAGAAGATTTTAAGGAACATAAATACATCCAAAGCCATGGGCCCAGACGACATCCCAAATATTGTTCTTAAATATGTGCTGAAGAACTCTCTCATGGACTGTGATTTTTCAATTCTCATTGGATACCGGAACTTTACCTCCAATCACTCCAGTATTTAAAAAAGGGGATATGCATTTAGCTGAAAATTATCGCCCAGCCTCATTAACTACTTTATCTGCAAGATCTTGTAACATATAATCTGTAGTCACATACTAAAACACCTGGAAAGACATGGCGTGTTAACGTCTCTAAATCATGGCTTCTGATCTGGTTATTCGACCGAGACCCAACTACTCGTTACTGTGAACGACAAGAAAACCCAGATGAACATCGCCATATTAGATTTTTCGAAGGCATTCGACACGGTCTCCCACAACAAACTCCTTCACAAATTAGAGGCATATGGAGTCAGAGACAGCTTACATACACGGCTCTCTTCATTTCTGAAAGATTGACAAATGAACGTTGTTGTCGAGGGAGAGCACTCAGCGACAGCCCATGTAGAATCAGGCATCCCACAGGGGACCATCCTGGGGCCTTTACTATTCCCATGTCATATAAATGATCTCCCTGAAGTCGTAAATTCCCAAACTAGTATTATAATAATAGTAATAATAATAATACATGCTTTATTTAAAGATGGTAACTCAATCAATTTACAAAAATTGTTCTCCCTTGAGGCCATCAAATGAAGAAACATGTAACACACAAACATAGTTATATGCATACAATATTGTACAATTCTGAAGAACTTTCTGTTGTAAAATCAAAAGTCCCCATATATAAATCTTTATATACGCATACGTTATTTTAAAGTGCTTAATCGAATGCAAGCAAATTAAAATTCACGAGTGTTACCTAAAAGATCAGAAAACTATTTCGTTTTGAATTCTTTGATATGTTTGGCTTGTCGCATTGGAGGTGCGATCGAGTTCCATATGACAGCACCAGAATAACGAATACTTTGCTTGTATATACTTAGTCTATGTTTCGGGACAATTAGATCACCATTTGAACAAGTCCTTAATTTATAAGAGGAATGAACCTTTTGAACCAAAGATGTAAGATAGTCTGGAGCACGATTGTTGACGCATTTGTAAACCTGTACTGCTTTATGAAATTGTATTCGAACATGGACATTTAACCATTTAAGCTCTTTAAATAAGGGTTTTGGATAAAGGCTTATTAAGGATGATCCGAGCCGCTCTCTTTTGTATTTTTTTCGATTCTATTAATATTGTTGCTATAGCAATTTCCCTCGTGTTCCAATAATCCAAAATTGGTTGTATATATGCATTGTAATACATAATTCTTGTTTCATGTGTGAGACATTTCTTGATTTTGCACAAAAGATTAGTTTTGTTTGTTAAAGAAGTACAAAGATTATCAACATGGACGTACCATGACAGGTTTTTATCAATATATACCACTAATAATGTTTGACTCTGTACATTGTTTATTGCTGTACTGTTAACATATCATTGTTTTACTTCATTATTAAGTTTAGACAACTTTTTATATGTACCTACAAAACATATATTATGTTTTCATTTCATTTATTATACTCACGTTATTTGGAAAAAAAACAGGGTATATTAAAATCGCCTCCGTTCGTCCGTCCGTCCGTTACCACATCTCCTCCTAAACTGCTGAACGTAATTCAACCTAACACAGGGTGAAGACGGCGTGTAAAAGCAACATTATTATTGACTCCGAGCCCAGGGGCCCTCGAGTAGTGGGGATGGGGCGGGGGTCAAAAGGTCAAATACACCAAAAATTCAATTACAATGTCATTTTTCCATATTTTTACACATAACTTAGTATATGTAATTATCTATGAAAGATAAACAACATATCAAACGATTTTGTTTTTGGGGGATTTTGGTGGGGGGGGGGGGGGGGTCTTCTTTTTTTTTTGTAATTATGTCTCAGATGAAACATTTTGATGATGGCTCCGCAACTAGGGGCCCTCAGGGTGGGTCAAAAGGTGAAATACACTAACAATTCAATTACACTGTCGTTTTTCTATATTCTTGCACATAAGTTGGTGTATGTCATCGTCTATGACAGATAAACAAATGGTCAAATGATTTCATTATTTCGAACTCGGACGTCTGCCGGGGGCCCATGATGGGGGTTGGGGTGGATTTGGGATAATGTGTTTTGCAATTGTGTAACTATGTCTCAAATGAAACATTATGATGATGGGGTTACACTGTATACATTTGTTTCCCCCTACGTCATCGGTGGGGGATGTAGAAGGGGCATCAAATACACTAATAATTCAATTACGGTGTCATTTGTTCATACTTTTGCACATTATTTGGTATAATATAGTCCTCTTTGAAAGAGATACATAGCATGTCAAATTATTTATTATTTAAAACTCGGACGTCTTCCTTGGGGTTGGGGTTGGAGGGGTGTGTGGTGGGTGGTGGGTAAAGGGGTCAATTGTTTTCTTTAAATTATGTTTCAAATGAACATTTTGATGAAGGGATTACAGTGTATAATAATATATTTTTCTCCTCTGTGTGTGTGTGAAGCTTGTAAGGCGCATCATAAGGTCCAATATAAACAAAGTTCAATTGCAGTGTCATTTTTCTAATAGCATTTTTTTTAAATTTCGCAAATATACAAGTATACTCCTCTGAAAATAAAAAGCATATTAAAAAACAATTTCAGTAGTTCCACCTTAGAGGTGTGGGGAGTGGGGGTGTGGGTGGAGGGGAGAGAGATAAATTCGGTCAAATATTATTTCTCTTTCTTAATAAAATGTAAAGATTTTGAGAATATCACTATACTTTGCTCCAGGGCCACCATGGGACACTGGGATAGGGGTTAAAAGTTCAAATGCACAAATACTCTAAACATGTTTTATTCATTTACAATGTCATACATGTATACAGAAAAGCATAAATAATACTATTTCTGGTCTGAGTATCAAAGAACGATCAAAGTAATTACATGTAAAATGGATACAGGGTTAAAGAGAAGAAAACATGGGTATTTGCGATGACGCGTCGTCGAATTCGTTCTAGTTAACATTTTGTTTTGCTTAGCCCATTGTTTTGTTGGTTTGAGACTAAGCTGACTGTTTTCTTGTTGAATTTCAATATTAGGGCCAGACGTAGACAATGTAACATCATCAGCAAATATGTCTGATGTGTGCATGTTTTACAAAAAGTGGTATATCTTTGACAGACATGAAAATAGAAGTGGTCTAAGTATTGACCGTTGTGGTACCCCCTGTTTTCATAAGACTAATCTTTGAAGTTCTGTCGAAATTTGTATATTCTAGTATCGATTTGTAAAGTATGCGTTGAACCATTTTAAAGTGCATTCATCAAAATTATAACTTTAACGTTTTTGCCAACAAAAGTTCATGGTTAACTAGATCAAATGCATTTTTGAAATCAATACAAACAAGTTCAGTGACAAGTTCATTATTCAATTCTTGCAGTAACATATATGTTAGCTTTGTTAATGCTTTATGGCAGTAATGAGATTTTCTAAAGGCTGACTGTCCCCTATAAATGAGATCATACATTTCCAAATAGTCAATACATAGGTTGGCTATATGCCTTTCAAGTATTTTTGACAATTTTGGTAAAATAGAAATTGGTCTGTAATTACCGGGATCATCAACATCACCTGATATATATATAGGAACTACTCTCGCATATTTCTTTTCTTGGAATACAAATGTCATAATACTAATGTTTATCATGTGACATATCGATTTTGCAAGAATTGGCGCTGCTGTTTTAAAATGTGAGGGCATATGCCACATAGACCTGTTGACTTTGAATAATCAAGCTGATTTATGTATTTTAGAACTTCATTCTTGGTTATATTTCTAATAAAAATCCTTGTTATTTGGCATTTTTTGCCTAACAAAATCCCTTAGTTTTTTTATATAAAGACTTTCATAGAATCAGAAATATTATTTAAAATATTTGTGAACAAATCATTAAACTCATCAGCAATATCTTTCTTAGATGTGACATACCTACAATTTTTATTTTGTTTTGGCGTTTTGTCTTTGTTTTCGATGATTTAAGTTCATTTATAAACCTCCACATGGTCCCAAAGTTTTTGTTATCTTCTATGGTTTGGGTTTAGTAATCCTTTTTAGCTTGATCAATGAGACTATTTGTTCCGTTTCTTCAATGTTTATACTGGACAAAATATGTTGTCTTATGATATAAATCTCTTTTATTCCTTGATTCTTTTATTTCAGGAGTCAACCAACTTGGCTGTGTTGCTTTTCATTCTTTTAGTTTTGATAGGTGCATGTTTATCTAGTACAGTAAGAATATGATCATTCCACGAGCGTATGGCCGAGTTTACATCTGTCGTACTTTCTATATTGATAAGATCAAAAGTTTCGTTTAAACTATTAATGAAATGCACTGTATCAAATTTCTTAAAATCGCTGTAAGTTATTTCTGTATGTGTATTACATGATTTAATAAAGGGTGCATGTCTTGTTGCACAGACTGGGTAGTGGTCTTCTATTGCACTATATATTGGAACATTTGTTTCACATATAGTATGTTGTTTATCTGAGTAAATGTGGTCTATAAGGGTAGAAGAGTTTGGTTTGCATTAACCCTAGTTGGAGATTGTATTAATCGAGACAACTGTATGTATCAAGACAATCTAACCATCTTTTAGGTGAATGTTTTAGAAAGAAATAATTTATATCACCCATATAATAATGATGATTTCGTTTTCATCATGGCCTAAAGCTTTTTGAATATCCTACTCAAAATCATCTACCCATTGTATAAGGGGGCAAAGAGGTCTGTATAAAGAGCCGATAATAATTGGTTTAGACTTCGGAAGTATTATTTCCAACCACATGCTTTCTATCTTCCAACGTCCGATATCTTGTCTACGTTTATAATGAAATCTTTCTTTTTTTCTTTTATATACACTAAAATCCCACCAGCCCTTTCTTTATGCCCTTGAATTCTATCCCTTCTTTCAAATTTAAAACCATCTAAGTTTAATTTACTATCTTCTTCATTCTGTAGCCATGTTTCACATATACCAAATACATTTACATTTTCCTTTCGAGTTATTAATAACTTAACAGTTAACCCCAAATTCACACATTCATGCTTCGGTTGTGTTTCAAAATTACTTAAAACCTTTGCTTTGCCAGTGGAAATATAAACAGTATTATTAGCTGCATTATTGAGATATGAAGTAGTAGTGGTCTCAAGAAGAATATCAGATGGCATACAGTTTGTATTACTAGCAGTATTACTAGCTGCATCACTTAGATGTGACGTAGTAGTGACCTCAAAAGGAATATCAGTAGGCATACAATGTGTACATAGACAAGAATGACATTCCGAACAAGTACTAGTTAATGCATTATATAAAAAATAACGTGTTTGTCCTTGAGTATTTACATGGTGAATGGCGTCTTCGTCTTTGCTGCTTTCCTAATTTGTAACACTTGTCATGATACTATTTCATGCACCGATTGAATCTAGTCATGTTACCACTCTTTTCGGTGCAGTCATTGAAACAATATAATTATGTGATTTCATGTTTGTTTTCCTGTTCCTTATTAGGCTTGTCTTTTTGACGTACGTTTTTCGATGTTTTCTTCGTTCCAGGTTTTTGCTTGTTTTGTAGTATTGATTTTAGTTCAGTGATGCTATCATCCAAATGGTTGTCCGTTGCGGTGTCGTATGTTTCATCAAGTTGTTGAAGAGTTCTTTGTGAATTCAATGTATCTGTACTTTTATCTGAGAGTAAATCAGATATATTTTCATTTGTAAGCAGAGTTTGATCCCGTTCAGTGTCATTTATATGTACTTCGCAATCAGAGTAATCCTTGTCCAAAGATTTAACATCAGTCTCTCCTTCGATGCTACTCACGGAGGAGTCGTCCTCACTTTTTTTTTTGCATCCATCTTGTTCAATGCTGTCAGATTTTTAGTAATAAGATATGATCACTTATTTAATGTATTGTTAAAAACATCTAAAGGACATTTTGTATTTGCAATTTTTTTAATGATGTTCAATATATCATGTAGGTCAGTGTTCATGAAGTGGTTCATACACTTTCTATTTACCAAGCATGAACATGTTGTATGATACCGTTAAGAGTGTACATATATGTCTTTTCAGATGATATTTCGTATTGCGTATTAACATACATTGTCTATCCGTTACCGGGATTTATTTTGAGCGATACTTCAATTCAGTTTATGTGAAAAGTTTATCCGTTGCGTATTTGAAGAGTTCATACGTTCCGGTGTTCATTTAATTTTTGTTCCGCTGCCCGTCTCAGTCACTATGAGATCTTTGTTTTCGGTAGAGGCAAGTTTTTTCTTCATTGCCTTGTTTCTGTTTAATATATACGCACCTTTTTTTCAGAAAGATTCTCTGGATTAACACTATTGGCGGAATCCGTCGTCATTTTCCGCAAAGGAAGAATCTCTTGCTGATTATCATTTCGGCATTACAATAGTATCATTTTACTACATCGTTCTGATAATATCCATAATCTTAGACGTTAAATAAACATTTTAAAATAAAAATGAAAAGTATTTTTACGGAGCGTTAAACTGTCAAACTTGTTATTCCGGACGAGACGTCACGTCAGTTATCACTATTCGCCGATGATTGTCTGCTATACCGCCAGATAAAGTTTCAACAGGATCACACTATATTACAAAATGACATGAAAAACTTGGAAAAAATGGGCCTCTAGTTGGTGCATGAGATTTAACGCTAAAATGTTACATACTTAATATTAAAGGTAATCGTCTCATTTCTATGAACTTGATAACAAGTGAATGCAAATCCATATCTTGGTTTATCCATATCGGAGGACCTCCAGTGGAAAACTCATATAAACAATATAACAAAAAAAGGCAAACTGTACACTCGGTTTTCTTAGAAGGAATTCAAAACATTGTCCAATAAACAGCAAGAAACAAGCAAAAGTTTCTTTAGTGAGGTCTACTCTTGAAATTCAATATGGCCCAACCATTTGGGACCCTTACCAACAACAAGATATTATTAAACTTGAAAAAATTCAAAGGAATGCAGCACGTTTTATTCTAAATGACTATCGCTCAAGACATGAAGGCTGCGTCACAGGCATGTTACATGATCCAAAATTACATTCGCTTCAACAGCGCAGATGCGAAACTAGGCTAACGATGAAGTTTAAGTGTGTTAGTGGTATGGTACCGGCTCCCAAGGCCGACGACTACTTCATTCCACTTAGGAACAAACGTTCGTAAGATCACCCAAAATACATGTACAGACTGCAAAAGTTCCAACCTCGTCAAAAAATATTTAACAAACATATTCAACATGTTTTAAAGGGCATCAATCAAATATTGAGACTTATATAATCAAAGTACTGACTTATATAATCAAAGTACTGAAAGTACTGAGAATGCAAGGTTTGATAGGAAAGACTGTATGAATATTTGCACGATTGTTGGACATTCAAAATTATCATACATTTGACATAGGTTTAGCCAACTTGGCGATCTTGGGCGACATGCAAACATCTCAGAGGTTCGATCCATTCCAAATATATTATGATCAATTGTCATTAAATTGTTTCAAATCTAGACTAGAATGTTATTTTACGAAATTGCTGATCGATAGACAGATTTTTGTTTTTTATGGCCAAACTGTCACTCAAGATGACCTTCATGTCTTGTCATTTACAGAGTGGCATGTATTAAGTAGTCTTCCGGGAACAAGATGCACAAGCGGGCCTGTATCACTCTACTGGCCTGAATAGTCTATGGTCTACTGGAAAACTTTTTTTTTAAATCAAGTGCTATATTTAAACTCTGATGTGTCTAGTCTGATGTTTTTCGAATCGGCCTTTTTGGGCTCGCAGTAGAAATTATGCAGAAGCGCAGAAGCAGTAGTTCTAAAAGTAATTACATACGATGTTTCATTTATTTCTGTTATAATTAAGTGGTCTAGATGACGTTTTTTCGTGTATTTAAAGCTATACGGTTCCACACCATAATCTACTATAAAGTCTTCCATTTTAAGTATTAAATCATTGACAGATATGTGTTCCTCGTCGTTTTCTTCGAGGAACGTGACTGTACGAAGACAAGCATCATCGGTGACAGTGTAAGTCTGCCACGTTTGACTGCACCGGAACCATACGCTACTTCGGAAAACTGTCCTTTCCTTTGCCTGTCCAGAAACAAACACTGCACTCCTGGTGATAAATGGAATCGGCTGCATGAAGATCATGTACCGTTTGAATGCGGGCATACACCACATTAGACCAGCAATCTTTTCTTTTTTTTCGCATGCTTCAACTATTCGCTCCCGAAAATCATAGGTTCTTACAGAAAAGATAGATTTGCTTTCATTTCCGAAGCTTATTCAACCCCCTGATTGCCACAAGATAGGCGGTCTTCACCTAAATGAAAATGATCTGTCAGAACTAAACATGCGTTGCGGGTCGTCTTTTCCTGTTGTAGCTTCACATTTTCTAGTGTGCCCTGCTATTGATTTATGTAGCTCTGAATGTTTTATGAACGTTTTTCCCAGGCTGAACACATAACTTGTCGCCACGAGCTATACTTGCCCTATTTACACCATCACACCATTTCTTCATTAAAACAACAGTATCTCGTCCATTGTCAAGACGATCCGCGCAAATTAAACAAATGTTCATTTTCGATCTATTATCACAGCTGTACTATCATAAAGAAACTGCAGAAAACATGAACTTGAAGATGTAAGACTGTATTCTGTTATGATTAAATAAGTGCTATACCTTCCGCGAAGTGCCGACTCGAAGTACGCTGGCATTTTTGTTCAGTTAATATTGCGACGAAACGAGGTACGAAACTGAGGATCATTTTGATACTAAAATATATTATGACATGTTCAATCTAGTCATTACAATAATTATAAAGTTAATCATATTATGTTATTATGACACTTCACAAAACATATAACATTATAATCTAGTCAGTAATGTATTATAATGTCAAGTCATTTTATAAATAAAATGACATATTCACTTATCATGGAAGTGTGTGTTATTTAATTCCCATTGTCAAAACAAGTTGCATAGATGAAGCTAGATAGTGCTCAGTATAACTCAGGTTTAGGCAAGCACAAAATAGTTTTTATACAGATCGTTTTCTCGTTTATAAAATCACCCAAACATAAATAGAAAAAGTAATATGTATAAATGCTTAATTAATTAATTAAGGAATTAATTTAGGGTACAATTTTCAAATGCAAATAACTGTAGTATGAACGGGCAAGATTGTAAATAAACTAGTAACCGGATAGCTCAATTATCCGAATTTCGAAATACTCTACAATGTTTTCTTCTGAAGCAAATTTGTCCAGTTCTTGTTTTCAAATCATATATTTATATATTGTTTTAGAATCAATTGAAAAAATATTCTGTTGCAATGTGTTCGGGATGTTTTGTTACTTTCACTTGCCTAATATAGCCATATAGTCGATGTCAGCTGCAATCTCCACGCAGAGTTATCGTTCCTTGCACTCACATATATCTCTGCTAACTACTAAATTGCAAGATTGTGGTAAAACCTGTTAAATTGGAATATGTTTGCCTGAAACTTATTCATTTCTTGTGTAAATATAATTTTCAGAATATCTGCAAATTAGATAAGATTTGTAAGATTTGCAATAATGTATGAAAACAATTTAGTTTTAATCGGGACTATTTTACTACAAAAATAATACGTACTTAGGTCGCCTCAATCGAAACGCATATGTAAACATTTCAAACAGAAGATCGATAGCAGAAAATTACTAAAAAAAATTAACTCATAAAAATAAAAATTGAAATTATTTAATATAGGTCTATATTTAATCTTCGCAGATCACGAAAAAGGATTTATTATAAACATCGTCATAACTTTTTTGAATAATCACGTGACCTAACCGTTAACCCTACTTCCTTTGACGTTGACAGAGTCAAATGAGGAACGAGTGTACTCTGGGTAGAGATTTGTATGCGTGACGTCACACCGTGTTTCCCCTTGATGAGAAAATACCTTGCAAAAACTGACTTCAATTTTTTTTGTCCACATCTCATACATTATGAGATTTTCGTAGAGTTTCTCGACCTGTTTATTTGCATTATGGTTGTCTTCAGCATCGAATACGTTCGTCTAGCATAGATCAGCATGCATGTACGACTTGAAGCCTCGATTTATGAGAACAAATGTAGGTTATTCGCCAAATGGCGATGAGGAGGCGCCAAAATGAAGGAGGCTGTGAATGCAAGTTGATAAATCAACCTTGCATTTAAAAACTCATTCTTTGTGAAAACAGTCGTCGAGTGGAACCAACTGGAAGAATGTGTCATCCGCGCAGAGACAATAAACGGCTTTAAAGTTCTGCCGTCGTATACATACAGATAGAAACGAGACAGATATGGTGAGAACAGTTAAATGCTTAAAATTGACAACGTCGTTCAAAAATATTATATGGTGTACATGATGAAAGGTTTATAAAATAATTACTTTAGTTGTTTTCAATTCGTCACCCTTTTCCGTGTTTTCAACTGGTTTCTTTGTTTTCGGTCTCCATCTCGAGTACACCTTGGCAAAGAGTTGCAGTTCTTCTAAATCTGTCTTCTCTCTCTGTATTTCGGCAACATTTCCCTTAAAGTATGTTAGAAGACATGTACTAATATGTTTCAAGCTACCTGAAACTTACTAAGAGTTAGCAACAAAACCTATCTTGTTGCTAACCAAAATATCTGAATTTCAGAATCTTCTGGACACTTTCCAACCTCCGCAAGTGAACTGACAAACACTTTTTCACATATCAAAACTGTTTCGACTCCGACTAGGATCCGAAGTCACTACCCGGCGTTGATAGTGGTGACAGTCAAGTGTCACAGTCAGCGCGCTAGACCACTCGGCCACGGAAACTCTATAACTGAGGCTATACACATGTTTTTTATGATTAGTATATGAATTTCCAATCGAGTCAAGACTCATGTTTTAAAGACAATCAAAAGAATCAAACAGCTTTATTTAACAAGAGTATCAACCATTAACATACACTCAGTACATTTCTAACGCTACCAGTAAACGTATAACTCTGTAATTCAACCGGGAACACGTTTAGTATGTCAAACAGTTTTAGAACAAGTGAACAACATGAAACTGAAGAGAGAAAAAATAACATATTTTCTTTATTTGTTTTACAAATTGCCACCAACTAAATGAAGTACTCGCTTTAAAAAATCATGCCATAGAAAGTTTCTTGTCCAGTAGCGGCCTCGATAGCTCATTGGATAATGCCTTGAATTAAAAACCTACACTCATCTGCGCCGCATGGGTTCGCTCCCGGCGGAGGCATGTCTGATGGAAAAATGCATTCTTCATCTCATCTCCCTCTGAGGCTGATATCCCAATATAACTTATAGATGTGTTAACGGCATTTGTAGCGTTTAATGTATTGGCTGGGTCTACTTACATATATGTTTCTTTAAAGACAGCATAGACGTCTAATAAGGATCATTTCCATGCCCTTCACACAATTACTGTAATACTGTGCGCGCAGATGTGCATTTTAAAAATGAACCACTGTATATTTATGACTTATGAATGTATGTAATTACTATGTAAAGCATGGTATCGAAATTAAATACTATATTTAACTACAAGTGAATTAGCCTGTCTGGATTTTTTTTAATACACTGTTCCGTTTAAGTGGGACGACAATAGGGTAAGAGTGAGGTTTGGTGCACCCTAGAGTCTGGTTGAACAACCACAGCGACCGCTGACCGTTCCAAGGCGATACCCTTATTAGTGTCAACCAGTTTATGTTGACTTTGCCTCTATTTATTTTTATAAATGTTGTTCGTTTTGATTGCGTATTTTTATTTGACCGTTCTGTGAATACTACATGTCATGTTCCACTTTTATACGTACTTTTACTCTTTGATGTCCCATTGTCATACCTCTGTTGATGGCGTTTTGCTAAAACAACAATTAAACTACTGTCAGTTTCTTTATTATTGCAAAGTTTCTTACAGATATCATAGTTCAGATGATCAATCTACATTTTACTTCATTCCATCCAATACAGTTTTATACGGTAAATTGCATTAAAATTTAATGTTTGACAAAGGACCCTCTTTTTGAGCACAATATTTGAACTAGTCATTGCAACATGCATTTCAAATCAATTTAAAAAGATCAATGTATATGAAAATACTTACTTTATTTGTTATAGTTAGAATATTTTAAACAATCTCAGTTTTAATTTAACATGCACTATACTGCTTTCCTGAAGTATACCTCAAGCTTAGGCGTTTGGAAGTGGTCAGCAAACAGGTTCTGTACAACCTCTTCTGATTTAGATAGTAAGGCTGATGACTTCTCTTTACAGAAATCTACAGCATCCTGAAGTTAAATAAAATAACAACATAGGTCAATCAAGATCTTCCTGGACGTTTAAATAAGTTTCTAAGCCTGTCCAATTTACCGCAATGAAAACTCAAATGCATCACATGGACAGTGTACTTAATTATGATCATGTTTTGATGGTAAAAACAACCGAGGGCTTCTGTAATACAGTGAGTCTGTCTACCAAACTTCACCCTGCTTTGCAGTTTAAATTTACATGAAATTTTAGCCCAAATATTTGACATTAGTATATGAAAGAGTATGAGAGTGGACCTTTGGAAACGGCCGAACACTATAAATACGAAATAGTGCAGTCTCGGTTTGATTGAGACTGTTCATGAACGGTAGTGAAATATGCTTGCTACCGTTCACGCCCCCTAGCCCCGGGTTGTGCAGAACTCAAAATTCATAAAATCAATAGTACAGAATGTTAACCATCCCAAAGATGGCATACACATGGCGGTGGACATGTTATTTAACTGTCATTATTCCATGTCCAGCATATGGTCCCTAACTTTGTTTAACAATGTAATTTAACAAGTAATTTACATTGGACCAGTTATTAGTCCAAGGTCTTTCATACTTGACCGAGGCCGACTGTCTTTCATACTCGAGGCCGACTGTCTTTCATACTTGACCAAGGCCGACTGTCTTTCATACTTGACCGAGGCCGACTGTCTTTCATACTTGTCCGAGGCCGACGGTATTTCATACTTGACCGAGGACGACGGTCTTTCATACTTGACCGAGGCCGACTGTCTTTCATACTTGACCGAGGCCTACTGTCTTTCATACTTGACCGAGGCCGACTGTCAATGACCAATATGACAAATATGACTAATAACTGAGTAAAAATGAAATTAAAAATGACATAAAGACAGTTTTAACAGGAAAATTAAAAGTCCAAAAAATGGCCAACTTAATCTCAACTGGTCCAGTACGAACAACTGTGCCAATACGAGTCCAATACAAAGCTCGGACAAAAGTAGGAGCTTCTGTGAGCTAAGAGTACCAACTCGTGATTGTGATCTGGTTTTAATGAAATTGGTATTGACTCAAGTGAGCTAGAATTGGTCTAGTTGAGCTAGTATTGGTTTAGGGGGATTGCACCATGTATTGGCTCAGGTGAGCTAGAATTACTCAAGAAGAGTTAGTATTGGTCTATTTGGGAAAAATATTGGTATTGTCTCAGGTGAGCAAGTATTGGTCTAGTTGAGCTAATACTGGTCTAAGGGGGATTTAAACTGGTATTGGCTCAGGTGAGCTAGTATTGACATAAATGAGTTAGTATTGGTCTATTTGGGAATGAGGTTTGTATTGGCTCAGGTGAGCTAATATTGGTCTAGTTTAGCTAATTTTGGTCTAGTTGGGATGAGATTGATATTGGCTTAAGTGAGCTAGTATTGGTCTAGTTGAGCTAGTATTGGTCTAGTTGGGATGAGCTTGTTATTGGCTCACTACTTATATAGAGCATATCTTACATGTTTGCTAACTGCGAGAATCATAGCTATAATGGTGTGTCATAGAGCTACGATGCCATCCTTTATAGAATAGACAGGTATCAGGGTCGACCCCATCAAGAGAGGTGTCTGAAGACATTTAGCAATGCCTGCAGAAACAACCGCCTTATTTGAATAGAATAGAATTGAATTGAATCGAATGTTTTTTAACGGTTCTTCAACACAGTCTAGGTTAATTAGAGCCGACCCAGAGAGAAGGGAATGATACATAGGAATCCGGGAACCGTCCTCTACTCTTAGTATCGAATAGATTCATATGGTTCACGAGAATAGACAGGTATCAAGGTCAACCCTATCAAGAGAGGTGTCTGAAGACATCAAGCAATGCCTGCAGAAACAACCGCCTTATTTGAATAGAATTGAATTGAATGTTTTTTAACGGCTCGTCAACACAGTATAGGTTATTTAGAGCCGCCCCAGAGAGAGGGGAATGATACATAGGAATCCGGAACCGTGCCCTACTCTTATTCTCGAATAGATTCCTATGGTTCTTTAACGTGCTCGGAGGATAGACCGATACACGGGCCTTCCGGTTTACGTCCCCATCCGACGGACGAGGCTAAGGGAAAGTGTCTTGCCCAAGAACACACCGACGAAACTCAGTGGCACCGCGGAGGATTCAATCCGGAGCTTCCGGTTACAAATCCGCCGCGCTACTAGTTCTTGAGCTGGCTGTAGATCCCCCTCCCCAACAAAGTGGAATTTTGTAGGGTATGATTTTCTGAAAGAACATACATTAAGCTTCAAAATGAGACATGTGTGCCATCTGAGCGTTGGGGCTTTAGTGAGTTTTGGGGGGAAACGTTGCGGTTTTAGACGAAAACCGCCAAAATCTGGAATTATTTTTTAGAAAAAGAATGGAATATATTAGAACCAATTTGAATAGATGGAATCTTTCTCAAAACGCATCTCTACATGTCCCACTATATAATTTATGGATCTGATACTTAAATATTGAGATTTTGGGAGAAATAAAAATAAAAAATTGAATAAAATCGCTGATTTCTGTAATACGTTGGGGGTATTTAACTAAAAAATAGACAATATCTAATACATTAGAAAAAAGAAATATTGTTACCTTTGTAGGCAGGGTAAGGTCCAGTGATTAAGTAGAAAAATGTCCCAAACCGCATGATGTTTGGAAATGCCTTAATTTCGGGGCGAAAAATGTGTATTTTTGTCAAAAATCGCCGGAATCTGGAATTATTTTTTAAAATTAGTTTCAACAAAAACTGATCAAATTGAAGCAATAGAATGTTGCACAGCATACATATTCAAGTTTTTCCTGGCATCATATATAACATATGTGCTCAAATATTGCCATTTTAGGGCAAAATGTTGGAAAAAATGACAAAACTCACTGATTTCTGTAATCCATTTGGGGTATTGGGTTAAAATTTAGAAAGAAATATTTAATACAATAGAATAAAGACATATTGTAACATTTTGGATAGACAAAGGTCCAATAATTAAGTAGAAAAAAAGTCCTGAACCATATGATGCTTAAAATATTGCCTTAATTTTCAGGCGAAAAAGGTGTATTTCCGTCAAAAATCGACGAAATCTGGAATTATTTTTTGAAATTAGTTTGAACATAAACTTATCAAATTGAAGCAATACAATGTTGCACACTATACATATCCAAGTCATTTATTGTATCAGATATAATATATATGCTCAAGTATTTATATTTTAGGGCAAAATGTTGAAAAAATGACTAAAATCGCCGATTTCTGTAATGCATTGAGGTATTGGGAAAAAATTAAAAGTGCATAAAAATAACGAAAAAAATAATATTTTAACATTTCTGCAGTCCAATGTGCAATAATATATCAGAAAACCCATAGGAAGATGGTAAATGCTGCTTTATTTTGTTGGAGGAAAATGTGTTTTTAATAAAACACAAACGAAATCTGGATTTTTTTCTTCAAAAAGTAATTTAAACATACATGTTACAACGACATATCGCCAGATGAGAGAAATTAGTGCAGACTTTCCTCTATGGAACATTCCTATTCTCACCTGGGGATATTGCCATTGACCCATCATATGTTTCCAAGGAGTGCATTTTATTTGCTCAAACAAGCCTGCTCTAACTGATACCTTATGAGAATTTGTTAAAAAAGTACATGGCAGAACCTCCCGAACAATACAACACATCATTTACTAGTTGTTGAGCTGACTGTAGACACCTCCTCCTCCCGAACTCAGGTAGCCCTCCCCGTATACGGTCTAGCAACCGAGTGCCACGCGTAGCGGGGACCTTTGCCGAGGCGGCCGTCTGCTTTGGGTCGCTCAAGGCTATTTCTCTCTATATAACTATACTGTATATAGCTCTAGGTGCCATGTTCGAGACCCGAACTCTGGAAGCCTTCCCCCTGAAACGACCTAGGGATTGAGTGCCACGCATAGCGAGGACCGTTGCCGATGGCTGACCACAATTCCCGTTGAGTCACAATACCTGTGGGTAGGCCCAGCGGCTGTCGGCTGTGCGTCGCTCACAGCTATGTACTATATAGTTCTATGTGGCATGTTCGAGACCCGAACTCAGGTAGCCTTCCCCCAGATACGCCCTAGGGACCGAGTGCCACGCGTAGCGAGGACCGTTGCCGACGGCTGGCAACTGGTCCCGTTGTGTCACAAAATATGTGGGCTATCGGCCGAAGGTCGTTTAACGCTAGTTCCCTCTAAATCACTGTATATAACTGTATGTGCCATGTTCACGACTCGAACTCGGGTAGCCCTCACCCTGATAAGTCCTAGGGACCATGTACCACGCATAGCGGGGACGTTTCCCGACGGCTGGCCACCGGTCCCGTTGTGTCACAAAATATGTGGATCGGTCAACGCTATTTTCCTTTATACATATATACATATACTGTATAAAGCTCTAGGTGAGTTACGAGGTTCGAGACCCGAACTCGGGTAGCCTCCCCCCTGATACAGCCTAGCAATTGAATGCCACGCATTGCCGGGACCTTTGCCGACGGCTGCCCACTAGTCGCGTTGTGTCACCCAATCTGTGTCGGCCCAGCGGCCGTCGGCCGAAGGTTGTTCAACGCTATATCCTTCTATATAACAGTATATAGCTCTATGTGCCATGTTCGAGACACGAACTCGGGTAGCCCTCACCCTGATAAGGCCTAGGGACCATGTACCACGCATAGCGGGGACATTTGCCGACGGTTGTCCACCGGTCCCGTGTGTCACAAAGTATGTGGATCGGTCCAGCGGCCATCGGCCGATGGTCGCTCAAAACTATTTCCCTCTATACATATATAACTATACTGTATAAAACTCTAGGTGAGTTACAAGGTTCGAGACCCGAACTCGGGTAGCCTCAAGCCTGATAAAGCCTAGCGATTGAATACCACGCGTTTCCGGGTCCTTTGCTGACGGCTGCCCACTTGTCCCGTTGTGTCACCCAATCTGTGTTGGCCCAGCGGCCGTCGGTTTGGGACTTTTTTCTACTTAATCACTGGACCTTACCCTCCCCAAAAAGGTTACACTATTTCTTTTTTCTATTGTATTAGATATTTTTTTAGTTAAATATCCCCAATGTATTACAAAAATCAGCGATTTTATTCAATTTTTTATCATTTTTACCCAAAATCTCAATATTTAAGCATCGGATTCATAAATTATATGATGGGACACGTAGAGATGCGTTCCGAGAAAGATTCCATCAATTCAATTTGGTTTTATTGTATTCCATTCTTTTTCTAAAAAATAATTCCAGATTTCGGCGATTTTCGTCTAAAAACGCAACGTTTTCCCCCAAAACTCACTAAAGCCCCAACGCTCAGATGACACACATGTCTCATTTTGAAACTTACTGTATGTTCTTTCAGAAAATCACACCCTACAGAATTTGGGGATGGGGGGAGGGGTTCTCCTACTATATCAGAGCCTATACCGACTGCGCCACGCCAGCCCTTTTATTTGAATAGAGTAAACCTTAAATGCCACGCGTGCATGCATACAACTCACAAAGAAAAGGATATCTCGTCGAGCTAGGCATTTTTTTGTGCTAATGTCGACATTATTTTCTGGAATGTTTACGTTTCAAAATATCTAGCGCTGTCATGTTCCGTATTTGGAAACATAAACCCGCTCACAACTGACACAAAAAACGTTAACGGAAAGTGTCAGGTGTGTGAGTAGGGCTGGGTTAAGTTCCCAAATACGAAACGAGACGTCACACGAGAACGAGATTATTTCGAACGTAAACATTTCTGAAATTAACTGTCGCTTACGATATCGCATCATATTAATTTTATTCACCGAGTTTAATAAATTCGATATTAAATAGGCACTAATGAGTTACTATTTATCACTAACTCCAAAAAAGCTTCATAGGAACTTTTTTTGTTGTTGTAACACCGAGTTATGTGCCGCATGTACTGGTTGTTATTTTTAGGATAAGTATTGTGTGTCAGAAACAACTTACTTCTAACGGTCTTGTTTATTCCTATTATTATGTGGAATATGTGGTTTCCATATACAAATAATTACAATATCCTAACCCTCTTTTTATACTTACTATAAGGGTCAGACGTAGTATTTCTAACGCCTCTTCGTCGCCATAGCCTCCCGCCTGCAAATCTTCAAAAGCATCACTCCATTCATTGTCATATAGTTCGCTGTATATTTCACCAAGCTTTGTTGGACGATTTGGGTCGCTGAGGTCCGTGATGGCTGGATTGTTGGCCACCAACTTTTCTCCGGCTAGCTTACTTAACCTGTTAAGTACATATGCTCTATAGAAATGGAACTTATTATGATTTACATTCGTTAACTTTCAGAATCATTAAATTGTGTTTCATTCAAATGTAACACAGTTGCCAGTGTTATTGATGTTCTTATCACTCGTCATAATGTTCTCATTAGATCAATATATAGACGATATTTGTTGGTCTCGATGTGAGAAAACTTATATATTTTCACGAGTGCTTTAGCACGAGTGAAATATACATTTTCTCACTTCTCGATGAAACAAATCCTATATTCACGACAAACCAACACATATTCTATTTATTATAAACTTTTTATCATGCAACACTACCAAACTGTTTCAAACAGAAAATACGTTTCGTTCCGACAGTTCCCCTTTAACGTATTCGCGGATAAATATAGTAACGCCAGCGCGTGAGGCGATTTACATATATTTAGTGCGCATAGAATATAGTTCTAAACTTTGACTGTTATAAACAAATGTAAAAAAAAAGTAGTTCCATTTTTTCCGGCAGTGAGCATATAAGTTCTGTAAGTTATAAAACGTATCCCCTTTTCTGTATTTATTAGAATTATACTTCCAAATTAGTCTAATAAGTTACCTCAACACCAGCTCCCGTTTTTCGTTTTGTATTTGCTTACACTGATCTTTACTACCACGTAATTCATTTTCTAACGTTTTGTTTCTTTCCTTTGCCTTTTTAAGTCTGTCTTCCAAATCCTCCATTGTTGACAGTAATCGTGTAGCCTCTTTATTTTTGTTTTCCAGGTCTTTTTGAAGGGATGTGACTTTGTCTAATAACGTCTTTGATGTTACTTGTTCGGCTGTATTTTGAGTTTCTTTAACCTAGACATTGATAGAATGAATGAATGAATGAATGAATGATATTTTACGGCAGGTCGACACATAAATAGGTCACAGTGTACTCAAAAACGGCTATTGGTACTTTGCGAAACGGAACGGAACGAAACGAAACGGAACGAGGGGCACAATATGGGGGAATTAAAAAATTAAATTTAAATTTTAAAAATCAATATATAATAGTAAAATACACGAACCCTGTATAAACATCAGTTGTCGAATGATGTATAATGTCCGAAGAAACTCATGATGCGCAAAACATCAAGTATATAACGTGTTAAAATCTTGTTTCGTTCCGTTACGCAAAGTACCATTACCCACACGGGTATTGGTATTTTGCGAAACGGAACGAAACAAAAATTTAAATGGGTAAGATATATCGTTGAAAAGGAATAAAACCCTATCTTTTCTTTGATATACATTCATAGTAGTTAAAAGCATAACACTGCATGACTATAAATGCATACATCACACTAGTATTTGGACCAGAGCAACCTTATATGATGTACCGGATATATATAAAGTCTTGTAAACATATTAAGCTGTCGAATGATGTATAATGTCTGATGAAACTCATGATACGCAAAACCAAAATATAAAGAAATGAAATATATTTTGTATTGTTTCGTTCCGTTACGCAAAGTACCAATACCCACACTGGTATTGGTACTTTGCGAAACGGAACGAAACGAGAAAACTTTTATTTATTTACATGAAATATGTCAGGAATTCATATTTAATAATCGTTTATGTTTGCATGTACGTAACAATAGTGCTCGAGCTTGGATCTGCAAGTCGTTATTTTTCAAGTAATTGGCGACAGCTTAACAAAGCCATAACCGGAAATTACTGGTACCAAGTAACACACTATAACAATGTACATACCTGCGTACCTTACCTTCATATATACATGTACCTTCATAAGATACCTCGACATGCAATAGAGCTGGATATATCGAATAATCATTGATGGCTGTATATATGTATGTATAATTGCCGAGCCTGGATCTGTAAGTCGCCTTTTTTATGTTTTGAGATTATAGGAAAATTTGTATGTTTGTGAAGGGAATACATTTTGCACATTTTCTTGCATGTAATTGCGTGTAATAAAATTTGATTCTCCTAACTATTTTTTTAAATTTGTTGTCGGCATCTTCAATTACATAAAACACATATGTAACATTTTCGCTCTCGTTTCGTTCCGTTTCGCAAAGTACCAATACCTGTGTTGGTATTGGTACTTTGCGAAACGGAACGAAACGAGAGAACTTTAATTTATTTACATAAAATATTTCAGGAATTCATATCTAGTAATCGTTTATGCTTGCATGTACAATGATGGCTGTAGTGGTCAGCATCTTCAATTACATAATACATATTAGCCTTTTCTCTCTCGTTTCGTTCCGTTTCGCAAAGTACCAATACCCACACAGGTATTGGTACTTTGCGAAACGGAACGAAACGAGAGAATTTTAATGTATTTACATAAAATATTTCAGGAATGCATATCTAACTAGAACTATCACCACTGTGATGAGAATACCCCCGTTCGCACAAAAGGGGCCATAACTCCGCCAAATATTCGTATAGTGTAATCAAAATCGCACTTCACTTGTATTTCATCATAATACATGTGTACCAAAAATAAATTCAATCCATTAACCCATTAAAGAGTTATCGAAGTGCACGGACGGACGGACGAACGAACGAATGTACAAGGTGACTCCTATATACCCCCTCCTAAACTTCGTTTACGGGGGTATAATAATCGTTTATGCTTGCATGTACAATTTAATGGTTGTAGTTGTCAGCATCTTCAATTACATAATACATATTAGCATTTTCTCTCTCGTTTCGTTCCGTTTTGCAAAGTACCAATACCAACACAGGTATTGGTACTTTGCGAAACGGAACGAAACGAGATAATTTTAATTTATTTACATTAAATATTTCAGGGATTCATATCTAATAATCGTTTATGCTTGCATGTACAATACTGGTTGTAGTTGTCAGCATCTTTAATTACATAATACATATTAGCATTTTCTCTCTCGTTTCGTTCCGTTTCGCAAAATACCAATACCCACACAGGTATTGGTACTTTGCGAAACGGAACGAAACGAGAGAATTTTATTTTTTTTACACGAAATATTTCCGGAATATCGGATAATCATTTATTTGTGCGTGTGTTCGTATAACTGTCGAGCTTGGATCTGCAAGTTATCTTTTTATGTGTGAAGATTACAGGAGAATTTGTATCTTCGTGAAGGGAATACTTTTCGCATATTTCCATGCATCTAACTGCTTGTAATGAAATTTTATTCTCCTTCTATTTATTTTTTCATTGTTACTTGTCAGCATCTTGAATTACATAATACATATATAACCAAATTAGCTTTTCCTATCTCGTTTCGTTCCGTTTCGCAAAGTACCAATACCCACACGGGTATTGGTACTTTGCGAAACGGAACGAAACGAGAGAATTTTAATATATTTACATGACATTTTTCAGGTATCTGATAATCGTTTATGCTTGCCTGTACAATAATGGTTGAGCCTGGATCTGTAAGTCGTTGTTTTTCAAGTAATTGACGACAGCTTAACAAAGCCATAACCGGAAATTACTGGTACCATGCAACACACTGTAACCATGTACATACACACGTACCTTCATATTTAATGTACATGTACAATTCATAAGATACCTCGGCATGCAATAGATCATGCACATATCGAATAATCATTTATGGTTGTATGTATGTATAATTGCCGAGCCTGGATCTGCAAGTCGCCTTTTTATGTTTAGAGATGCTAGGAGAATTTGTATGTTTTTGAAGGGAATACTTTTTGCGTATTTCCTTGCATGTTACTGCGTGATATTAAATTTGATTCTCCTTCTATCTATTTTGTTTAATTTGTAGTTGTCAGCATCTTCAATTACATAATACAGACATATATATGATATATAAAACAAAATTAGCCTTTCCTCTCTCGTTTCGTTCCGTTTCGCAAAGTACCAATACCCACACAGGTATTGGTACTTTGCGAAACGGAACGAAACGAGAGAATTTTAATTTATTTACATGAAATATTTCATGTTTGTATAATTGTCGAGCTTGGATCAGCAAGTTATCTTTTTATGTGTGGCAATTACAGACTTTGTATGTTCGTGAAGGGAACACTTTTCATATATTTGCTTGCATCCTTTCATATGTAACTGCGTGTAAAGCAATTTGTACCATAACTGAAGCATTTTACTGTTGAAACAAAGCTAGGATATATACAATACCACAATAGTGTTAATGAGGTATAACAAGGGGCGGGCTTGTCTATGTGCTACAACTGAGTGCGTCTATCTAATAATTGCACTGTTTTACTACATGTATATTGATTTTATTTCGAATTTTACATTTTTTTAAATAAACAGCGTTGCCATACTGGACTGTTTTAGAACATGAAAATGAGCAAATGTGTATTTGTATTGTACCATAATAAAAAAAACTTCGGATGATTTCTCAATGGAAGTTGACAGTATAGTGTTTTGGGTTGCATTATGACATGGACATGAACCAAAAAATATAAATGGACATCGACCTTCCCATTTGCCATACTGGACTGTTTAGGACATGAAAATGAGTAAATGATTATTTGTAGTGTACTATAATAAAAAAAACTTTGGATGATTTCCCAATGATTAATTGACGGTACAGTGTTTTGGGTTGCATTAGGACATGGACATGAGCCAAACAATATATATGGAAATCGACCTTACATTTGAAAAACTTTACTACCTTCTATTTAAGTTTCCCAGATTTTGGAAATAAAAGTAATTAAAAAGTATTTAATTCTAAAAAAAACACAAAATTAAATAAATTAAAACTAAGATTCTTACTACCTACTAACTCACTGTAATACATGCATTTTAATAGCCACCTGTTCATGCTGTTGTGAAATTTAATCTAGATCATATTTCATATTTCCAGACACATGTACTGTGTGACCTTGATAAAAACAGAACAGGGTTGTACCTGTCTTGGTTTGTTGTACTATTTGACCTTTTCAATAATTTTAGGGATTCTATTGGCTTATTGTACAAAACATATATCTCTAGCATTTTCACTCGGTATACAAATTGTACCATATTCATCCATATTAGAGTCAATCTTATGAGAAATTCAAAGTTGAGACAAGCATTCCAGTTAGTACTTTTTGCCCAGATTTCAGCGAATTGCCCTGGTTTCCCCTAATCCATGCATGTAATTATATGACCATTTAATTGACATTAGTTAATCAAAAGCTGTTTATTCAGACAAGGTGCAAATTGATATGATCAGTGGCAATGCCTCACCTAACTATGGTCTACCTCACCTAACTATGGTCTAAGAAACTACTGCATGGCTATCCTATCTGCAGATATAAGACTGACCAGATACATGATTTTATAATTTATTTATTCACTTGTTGAAAGATTCAAACAATGATACACATTTGTTTTTGATTTTGTTTTATTCTTTATGAACACAGCACTGTTTTTAAAAGTAATCTTTATATCATAAATTTATCTTAAGGCAGCATAAAGTTACTGGAATATTATAGCTGTAAAAAATATAAAAAGGTTTTATGGATAAAAAACTTTAAGCACATGGTATAAAGTTTTATGGTACATCCAACTTCTTTTGCACGAACACCTTTTGGTCCTTATAAAATCCCTATCTTCATAAGGTATACAATGAATGTGATTGTTTTGAATAATAAAACAAACATGTAAAACTGTATTTTATAGAATTTCCATACTTTACTTAGTCAACTGCTTAGTAAGATATGCAGTAATGCAATTTTAAATGGGATCAAAAACCAGACAAATTAAACAGAAAAATATTATGTCAAAATTATAACAATGGTGGCCTTAAAATGATTGATTTAAAAAAAAAGTTTTATCTTTAAAGGCAAGCTGGGTAATGCGTTTTTTAGACAAAGACAATAATGGACAATGGAAAAAAATATATTTAAACAAACTAAAAAACTATGGAGGGGAACTTTTATTCGAATGCAACTGTACTAAAAATGAAATAACCAACATGCTTAAAAATTATACATTTCTATTTGATATTTTAACATCATGGTTAACAATTAAAACAGCAGGTGTTGATCCTTCTGTAATAGATATTAAAACAGAGATTGTCTGGAACAATATTTTTTTTTAAAACTGCAAACAAAACATTTTTCTTTAAAACATAGTTTGAACGCGGTATGTACATGACTTTTACAACCCTCAAACAAGGCAATGGTACATTTTTATAGATCTTCTAAAGATATATAACTTAAAACAATGAGACTTTTTAAATTTTATATGTCTTTAATATCCTGTCTACGCACAACATGCAAACAGAATATGGACGCCCAATTTAACGTTGCAAATAATAAGAACAGCAAAACTATTTTTGATAAAATTACGAAAAAAACAAAACAAGCAAATAATTTTTTATACTCACAACAACTAAACAATGATAACCCGAAACCATAGTATCTCAAGAAATCGCTCTTATGAACGATAAACTTCAAAAATTTGAAAATAAATGGAAATTATGTAATAGATAGAGTCTGGTCTCAGCGAGTTGGCTTATTTAAACACCGAGATGGGCGTAGCCCATCGAGGTGTTTAAATAACCAACGAGCTGAGACAGACTCTATCTTTTTTGTAGCATGGTGTACCTAGTAACACTGTGACGTCATAGTGACCGTACTCTAAATTCCAATATCCGGTAGTTGTAGTACGGTGTAGCCACGCCCCTTTAGTTAACCTAAATTAAACGATTTAATGCTCTGCATTCATCAAAAGAAATGTCACCGACCATGCTACAAGTAATAGATAGAGTCTGGTCTCAGCGAGTTGGCTTATTTAAACACCGAGGTGGGTGTAGCCCATCGAGGTGTTTAAATAACCAACGAGCTGAGACAGACTCTATCTTTTTTGTAGCATGGTATACTTAGTAACACTGTGACGTCATAATGACCGTACTCTAAATTCCAATATCCGGTAGTTGTAGTACGGTTTAGCCACGCCCCTTTAGTTACCCTAAATTAAACGATTTAATGCTCTGCATTCATCAAAGGAAATGTCACCGACCATGCTACAATGTATTTGAATGGGCATGTAATGTTTATTTGAAAGGTCATTAAATTGCTTGTATGGGTGGTCATGAAAGGTCATTAAATTGCTTGTATGGGTGGTCATGAAATCCTGTAATATTCTTATATACCACATTCTTGAGTAATGTCACAGACATTTAAAGAAAGGTGAAGTAAATATAAGGGGCCATAACTTTAGTAAAATAAGGCTAGGTGGATGCAGACTTGATCCTGACTTACCAACTTTCATTGTCCAACTTAGCATGAGAGAGAGACAGATTTGCAGAAAAGTGTTTTTATGAAGGTGGAAAAAGGTGGAAAAATATAAGGGGCGATAACTGCCGAAAAATTAGATTAGATGACAACGAAACAATTAGGTTGGATAAAAAAGAGTTGAAGTTGAAGTTGAGCTGTAGTATTGATGTGGAACGTAAACCAAATTTCAAATAATAGTTGGGGACATATTTTGTGAGTAATGAAAGGGTTGTAACTCCCCACAAAATTCACCAAACATATTGAAACTAGAAGTTGATATGTAACTGTTGATAATAAAGGAATTTATCACATTTAAATTCAATAGGTGAAAGCACAGGGAAAAATATCTGAAAACTGTATATATGGACCAATATTTCTTAGTAAAATCGGGCAGTAACTCCTCCAATAATTCATCAAACATATTGAAACTCAAACTTGAACTGTAACTCTACAATATAAAGCTCCATACCAATTTTGATAATCAATAGATCAATGCATGATGAAACAAAGTCCGGAAACTGTATGCGGATATTCTAAGACGAATAAGGGCAATAACTCGTACAAAAATTCCCAAAATGGATTGAAACTGAAACTTGATGGGGTACTAGATCAAAGGTCAATGTCACAGAGATCAGAACATGGCAAACGGTTTCCAATCAATAACTTCATAACCATTTATCCTAGAACCTTAAAACTTCACAGGATGATAGGATTTACAGAGTAGATGACCCTTATCGTATTTAGAGTAAATTGGGCTAAGGTCAAGGTCACAGAGATCTGAAAATGGAAAACAGTTTCCGATCAATAACTTGAGAACCACTAGACCCAGAATGTTGAAAACATCATAGGATGATTGGACATGCAAAGTAGATGACCCTTATTGATTTTGGGTTCAGTCGATCAAGGGTCAATGTCAAAGGGGCCTGAACACGGAAAACAGTTTCTGATCAATTACTTGAGAACTACTTGATCCAGAATGTTGGATGATTGGACATGCCAAGTAGGTGATCCCTATTGTAGCCAACCATCAGTGTCTCTTTTGACTTTCGCTCCTGTTTCCTATTGACTTTCGCTCCTGTCCCGTATTGACTTCTTGCCTATTAATACGACTATGCATTGGGGAAGACAGGCGCTTCTTCTAGTTGTACATGCAACATAAACGATTATAAGATAAGAATTCCTGAAATGTTTCATGTAAATCAATTAAAGTTTTCTCGTTTCGTTCCGTTTCGCAAAGTACCAATACCCGAATACCCGTGTGGGTATTGGTACTTTGCGAAACGGAACGAAACGAGAGAGAGAAAGCTAATTTGAATATTATATAATATAATGTATTATGTAATTCAAAATCCTGACAACTAAAAATTAAAAAAAAAAGTTAGGAGAATCAAATTGCATTGCACACATTTACGTGCAAGGATGCAAGAATGCAAGGAACTATGCGAAAAGTATTCCCTTCACGAACATACAAATTCTCCTGTAATCTTCACACATAAAAAGATAACTTGCAGACCCAAGCTCGACAGTTATACAAACATGCACACATTTAATGATTATCCGATATTCCTGAAAATGTCATGTCAATAAATTAAAATTATCTCGTTTCGTTCCGTTTCGCAAAGTACCAATACCTGTGTGGGTATTGGTACTTTGCGAAACGGAACGAAACGAGATAGGGAAAGCTAATTTGGTTATATGTATTATGTAATTCAAGATGCTGACAAGTAAGAATTAAAAACAAAATAGAAGGAGAATCAAATTTCATTACAAGCAGTTACATGTAAGGAAATATGCGAAAAGTATTCCCTTCACGAACATACAAATTCTCCTGTAATCTTCACACATAAAAAGATAACTTGCAGATCCAAGCTCGACAGTTATACAAACATGCACACATTTAATGATTATCCGATATTCCTGAAAATTTCATGTCAATAAATTAAAATTCTCTCGTTTCGTTCCGTTTCGCAAAGTACCAATACCTGTATGGGTATTGGTACTTTGCGAAACGGAACGAAACGAGATAGGGAAAGCTAATTTGGTTATATGTATTATGTAATTCAAGATGCTGACAAGTAAGAATTAAAAAAAATAATAGAAGGAGAATCAAATTTCATTACAAGCAGTTACATGCAAGGAAATATGCGAAAAGTATTCCCTTCACGAAGATACAAATTCTCATGTAATCTTCACACATAAAAAGATAACTTGCAGATCCAAGCTCGACAGTTATACAAACATGCACACATTTACTGATTATCCGATATTCCTGAACATTTCATGTCAATAAATTAAAATTCTCTCGTTTCGTTCCGTTTCGCAAAGTACCAATACCTGTGTGGGTATTGGTACTTTGCGAAACGGAACGAAACGAGATAGGGAAAGCTAATTTGGTTATATGTATTATGTAATTCAAGATGCTGACAAGTAAGAATTAAAAAAATAAATAGAAGGAGAATCAAATTTCATTACAAGCAGTTACATGCAAGGAAATATGCGAAAAGTATTCCCTTAATATGCGAAAAGTATTCCCTTCACGAAGATACAAATTCTCATGTAATCTTCACACATAAAAAGATAACTTGCAGATCCAAGCTCGACAGTTATACAAACATGCACACATTTAATGATTATCCGATATTCCTGAAAATTTCATGTCAATAAATTAAAATTCTCTCGTTTCGTTCCGTTTCGCAAAGTACCAATACCTGTGTGGGTATTGGTACTTTGCGAAACGGAACGAAACGAGATAGGGAAAGCTAATTTGGTTATATGTATTATGTAATTCAAGATGCTGACAAGTAAGAATTAAAAAAAAAAATAGAAGGAGAATCAAATTTCATTACAAGCAGTTACATGCAAGGAAATATGCGAAAAGTATTCCCTTCACGAAGATACAAATTCTCATGTAATCTTCACACATAAAAAGATAACTTGCAGACCCAAGCTCGACAGTTATACAAACATGCACACATTTAATGATTATCCGATATTCCTGAAAATTTCATGTCAATAAATTAAAATTCTCTCGTTTCGTTCCGTTTCGCAAAGTACCAATACCTGTGTGGGTATTGGTACTTTGCGAAACGGAACGAAACGAGATAGGGAAAGCTAATTTGGTTATATGTATTATGTAATTCAAGATGCTGACAAGTAAGAATTAAAAAAAAAATAGAAGGAGAATCAAATTTCATTACAAGCAGTTACATGCAAGGAAATATGCGAAAAGTATTCCCTTCACGAAGATACAAATTCTCATGTAATCTTCACACATAAAAAGATAACTTGCAGATCCAAGCTCGACAGTTATACAAACATGCACACATTTAATGATTATCCGATATTCCTGAAAATTTCATGTCAATAAATTAAAATTCTCTCGTTTCGTTCCGTTTCGCAAAGTACCAATACCTGTGTGGGTATTGGTACTTTGCGAAACGGAACGAAACGAGATAGGGAAAGCTAATTTGGTTATATGTATTATGTAATTCAAGATGCTGACAAGTAAGAATTTAAAAAAATAGAAGGAGAATCAAATTTCAATACAATCAGTTACATGCAAAGAAATATGCGAAAAGTATTCCCTTCACAAAGATACAAATTCTCCAGTAATCTTCACACATAAAAAGATAACTTGCAGATCCAAGCTTGACAGTTATACAAACATGCACACATAAATGATTATCCGATATTCCTGAAATATTTCATGTCAATACATTAAAATTCTCACGTTTCGTTCCGTTTCGCAAAGTACCAATACCTGTGTGGGTATTGGTACTTTGCGAAACGGAACGAAACGAGATAGGGAAAGCTAATTTGGTTATATGTATTATGTAATTCAAGATGCTGACAAGTAAGAATTAAAATTAATAGAAGGAGAATCAAATTTCATTACAAGCAGTTACATGCAAAGAAATATATTGCGAAAAGTATTTCCTTCACGAACATACAAATTATCCTGTAATCTTTACACATAAAAATGTAACTTGCAGATCCAAGCTCGACGGTAATACAAACATGTACACATAAATGAGTATCCGATATTCCTGAAATATTTCATGTTAATAAATTAAAATTCTCTCGTTTCGTTCCGTTTCGCAAAGTACCAATACCCACACAGGTATTGGTACTTTGCGAAACGGAACGAAACGAGAGAGGAAAGGCTAATTTTGTTATATATATGTATAAGTAATTAAAGATGTTGACAACTACAAATTAAAAAACAAATAGGTTGAATTAAGTAGAATCAAATTTAATAACACCCAGTTACATGCAAGGAAATATGCAAAACGTATTCCCTTCACAAACATACACATTCTCCTATCATCTCTAAACATAAAAAGACGACTTGCAGATCCAGGCTCGGCAATTATACATACATACAACCATAAATTATTATTCGATATGTGCGGCTCTATTGCATGTCGAGGTATCTTATGAAGGTACATGCATCTATGAATGTACGTATGCATGTACATGGATACGGTGTGTTGCATGGTACCAGTAATTTCCGACTATGGCTTTGTTAAGCCGTCGCGAATTGCTTGAAAAAAAAACGACTTACAGATCCAGTCTCAACCATTACTGTACATGCAAGCATAAACGATTATTAGATATGAATTCCTGAAATATTTCATGTAAATATATTAAAATGTTCTCGTTCCGTTTCGTTTCGCAAAGTACCAATACCCGTGTGGGTATTGGTACTTTGCGTAACGAAACGAAACAAGACAAAGTCTATTTCATTTATTTGTGTTTTGATTTTGCGTATCATGAGTTCAATCAGACATTATACATCATTTGACAGCTTATGTTTACAAGACTTTATATATACCCGGGACATCATATAGCCTAAGGAATGCTCTGGTCCAACTTCGTACTAGTTTGCTTGTTAGCAGATGTATGCATTTATAATCATACAGTGTTATGCTCTTAACTACTATGAATTTATTTCAAAGAAAAGGTAGGGTTTTATTCCTTTTCACCGATATATCTAACCCTTTTTAATTTTTGTTTCGTTCCGTTTCGCAAAATACCAATACCCGTGTGGGTAATGGTACTTTGCGTAACGGAACGAAACAAGATTTTAACACGTTATATACTTGTTGTTTTGCGCATCATGAGTTTCTTCGGACATTATACATCATTCGACAACTGATGTTTATACAGGGTTCGTGTATTTTACTATTATATATTGATTTTTAAAATTTAAATTTAATTTTTTAATATCCCCATATTGTGCCCCTCGTTCCGTTTCGTTTCGTTCCGTTCCGTTTCGCAAAGTACCAATAGCCCTCAAAAACTGATGAAAGATGAAGAAATGAAGTAATAATTAAATATTAATGTAAATATATTACACATTGA